>JABUQX010012604.1:72500-117628 GCA_015478945.1 Trachelipus rathkii | reverse complement strand
GTGTTGGTTATGTTGTTTTTTTGGTGTGGTTGTGTTGGTGTGTTGACACGGGTTTGTTGTTTGTTTTGTTTTGTTTTTATTTATTTGGTTTTTATAAGTGTTTGTTTGGTTGTTGGTTTGTTGTTTTGTGTTTTTTTTAGTGGTGTGTGTGTGGGTTGGGTTTTGATGTTGTAGTGGTGTGGGTTTTGTTTGGGTTTTGTCGGTTTTTTTGTTGTTGTGTTTTTTTTTGTTGTTTGGGTTTTGTGTGGTGGGTTGTTAGTTTGTGGTAGTGTGTGTGTTTTTGTTTGTTTGTTTTGTGTTTTGTGTTGTGTGGTGTTGTTTGTTTGATAGTTGAGAGAATGAAATTTGTGGTTTTGTTGGGTTTTTGGTGGTTTAGTGTGGGTTGTATGTCTGTTGTCGGGTTTGTGGGTTTTTGTTTTTATATGTTTTTTTGTTTGTTGTGTTTGTGGTGCTGATTTTTTAATTTTATTTTGTTGGGATTTATGTGGTGGTTTTTTTTGTTTGTTGTGTGTTGTTTGGTGTTGTGTGTATGTTTGTGTTTTTTGCTTGTTTGTTTAGTTTTTTGTTTGTTTGATTGTTTTTATGCCACAGACCTTTGTTGTTTTGTTGTGTTGTTTTGTTTGTTGTGTTGGTGGGGGTGGTTTTTGTATGTTGTTGTGTCTGATTGTTTTTTTTGATTGTTGTGTTTTTTTTGTGTGTTTTGTTTGTTTGTAGGTTCAGATTGCTTGTGCTGGATAGGTGGTTTGTGGATTTGTTGGGTGGTGTTTGGTTGGTTTAGTTTTTGTTGTTGTGGTGGTTGTTGTTGTTTTTTGTGTTTGGTGTTTTTGTTTTGGTATTTTGTAGGGTTGTGTTTTTTGTGTGTAGTTGGTGTTGTTTTGTGCTTGTGTGTGTGGGTGTTGTTTTTGTGTGTTTGTGTTTTGTTTTTTTGAAATAGGTTTCTGTCATAATGCTCCTTCAGTAACTTTTTCTATTTTTTTGGCATTTTTGTTTGTTGTGTGTGGTTTGTGTTTTTGGGTTTGTTTTGTTTGTAAGTTGTGTTTTTTTTTTTGTGTTTGGTTGTATGTTTTGTTTGGGTTTGTTTGTTTTGTTTTTGTTTTGTGGTTTGTTTTTTGTTTTTTGGTTGTTGTGTGGTTGTTTGTTATGTTGTGTTATGTGGGGGGGTATGTGTTTTTGGGGTGTTTTTGGTTGGGTGTGGTGTGTGTTTTTTTGTTTTGTGTTGTGTGTTATTGTTGTATGTTGTTGTTTTTGTTGTGTTTGTTGGTGTTGTTGTTTTGTGGGTTTTGTGTGTTTGTTGGTTTGTGGGTTTGTAATATGTTTGTTTTGGGTTTGTTTGTATGGTGTTTGGTTTTTTGTTTGTTTTCTTGGGCCATATTTTTTTTTTTTTGGGGTTTGTGGTGTTGGTTGGTGTATTTTTGTGTGTGTTTGTTTGTGTGTTGTTTTGTTTTGTGGTATGGATAGAGTTGTGTTTTGGGTTGGTGTTTGTGTTTGTTTTTTGTGTGTGTTGGTGTTTTGTTGTGTGTTTTGCTTGTGGGTGTTGTTTTGGTGTGTTTGTTTGTGTTGTTTTTTTTTTGTGTGTTGTTTGTTGTGTTGGTTGGTTTGTGGTAATGTTTGTGTTGTGGTAATGTTGTGTTTTTTGTAGGGGGTTTTTTTATGTTTGTTTTGTGGGGTTGTGGGTGGTGTGTTGGTCTTTTTGGTGGTTATGTGTTGTGTTGTTGGTTTGGATGTTGGTTTTGTTTGTTGTTTGTTGTTGTTGGGTTTGTTTGGTGTTTGTGGTGTTTGTTGTTTTTGTTTGGTGTGTTTGTGTGTTTTGGTTGTGTGTTTTTGTTTGTTTGTTGGGTGGGTTGTATGTTTTGATGTGTGTTTGTTGTTGTTGTTGTTTTGTGTGTTTGTTTTGTGTGTTTGTTTTGTGTATTTGCTGTGGTTTTTTGTTTGGTATGGTTTTTTTTCTAGTAGTTTGGCACTATAATGTTTGTTTTTTTTGTGGTGTGTTTGTCGTGTGATGGTGTGGTTCAGAGAGTGTTGGTGGGTGTTTGTGTGGTGTTTGTGTGGTGTGGTTGGGTGGTGTGTGTTGTTGTTTGTTTGGTGTTTTGGGTTGGTGTGTTTTATGGTGTATTGGTTTGTGGTTTGTTTAGTGTTTGTGTGGGTGGGTTTTTCCAAAATATTGAACTGTTTTTGTGGTTTGGTTGGTTGTGTTGTGTTTTTGTTGTGTGTGTATTTTGTGGTTGGTTTTTTTAAAGTACTTTTGTTTTTAATTGTTTTGTTTTGTTGTGTTTGGTTGTTTGGTGTTTTTTGTTGGGGTTTGACAATTGGTTTTTATTTTGTTTTTTGATGTTTGGTGTGGGTGTGTGGGTTGGGTGGTTTTTTTTTTTGGTTTTTGGTTGGCAAACTGGCCCCATTTCTATCCTAAAGTGATATCGTTAATGATACCTTTAATTAGTAAGATAAGCCTTTACTACTAACTCTTTCGCGGTTAATAAACGATAAAAATATGATGCGTGTGTGCTTAATTTTAAGGTAGATCATTATTAGTTCAATAAAAAAAATAAAAAGATTGTTTATTTAAATATTTTTGTTATTCGTGTGAGTTTGAAATTAAAACTAATTATTTTTTCTTTCAAGGTGGATTATTTTCTTAGAGGCTTGGAACTAACGTTTTAATCTCGGAATATGACGTCATATAGGTGGACGCCTCATCGGGAAACTATATAGTATGTCGAAGGTCTTAAGGCCTGTCGTTTCGTTTGTGTGTTGAACTTAATATAAGTCGAAAGTCTAATTGCGCAAATTCCGAAAAAATAATTTCGACTTAAAAATTTTTTTGGGAAATTATTTTTCTCTGTGGATTGTGTTTAGATTTTCGAGGCACGTTTAGAGCCTGTTTGACTTATATCAGCTTCCGTTGAGACGTCACTAATGTGGGGTTATATATATTAGTTTATACCTTAAAAGGGTGTTGCGCGAGTCAATTAGATCGTTTTTCGGTTCCTTTCGATAACTCACTATAGGTATAGTGTTCGCGCCTTACGGGAATCGCAAAATCGGCTGAACGCTTTCAAATACTTCATGTTACCTGTTTAAGCTAAACATCTTCAATCCGCATTATGACCCGTCATTATATTGGTGGTTACGCCGCGGTTGATCGGGTATGGCTGATTATAAGTCGAAGGTTCTATAGTGCAAATTCCGAATAGAGGGATAATTTGGACTTATAAAATTTTGTGATTATTTTCTTGAGAAATTTTAGATTTTAGACTTAGTACCTTCGACTGTATACTTTAGGTCCTTTTTTCGACTTTATATTTTAGACTGTTCGACTAGCATTTTAGACCTTTCTACTTAGCACTTAGACTTCGACTTAGCACTTAGACCTTCTGAGCTTATTTACTTAGACCTTCGGGACTTAACATCTTAGAACTTCGACTTTAATGACTTAAACCTTCGACTGGTATATTCTTTAGACCTTCGGACTTAGCATCCTTAGACCTTCGACTTAGCACTTAGACCTTCGACTTTACACTTAAGAGCTTCGACTGTTATCACTGTAGACCTTCGACTTAGCACTGAGGTATCCGTCGACTTTATACTTAGACCTTGGCGACTGGTATACATTAGGTATATTATATCCAAGAAAGAATATTTTTACCTGAATATAAGAATCCGTGGTATTGGTTTAATCTTTTTAATTTTAGACACCTAAAAATGAGTTTTAATAAAGAAATTATGGAGGTTTTTATGGGAGAGCTAAATGTAAAAAAAAAGTGAAAAAATGCTTTGAACAAAATAAAAAAGAAAGGATATTATTTTTCGGGAAGTCACAAGGAGCACGAAATAACGTTACTTTTTACTTCTCGTTAGATGGTGCTAAATAAATTTTTCGTCTCTTAAGCCGAGTTGTTTTCGAGAAGATAGAAACCAAAAAAAATTTAGATTACGGAATCAATTAGTCTATAAAGAATTGATAGATCAGGTGACTCATTGAAGTATATATAATTTTTTTCTTTAACTGAATTGCTTACTTATGGCGTTATCTTAGTCTTAATAGATTAAATATCCTGATTAAGAAGAATTGTACTTGAGGTATTTGTTTCGGATTGCTGGACGACGTCCCCGAGCCACGGCAAGGCTTCCCTAGACCATGATGGGAGATCACTAAAGACTCTTTTCGATCTTCTGCAGGGGGATAGGCTCCGGCGCCATCTGTTTCTAACGGAATTCGTCTCACCATCGTTTTCCGGGTAGTTTGGGAGTGGCAACAATTTTTTCGTGGAAGCGTGTGAGCTCGCGTCTTGGGCGCGGTGTTTTTTGAGCTGGTCTGATCGGGCAAGTTGAACGAAGTAGGTAGCGAATTTTCGAGAGATTTTAATTATCGAAAATTATTTTTCGGAATTTGGCATGCGTTTTAGAGTCTTCGATCTTAATTTAGTTCAACATATATTAAGGATGAACGAACAGTCAGAGATATAAGTCGAAGGGTCTAAGGGCAAAAAACTCGAAAACTACGATAGGTTACAAGAAAACTAAATAACATTCGTGGATATCAGCGTAAGAAAAGTTCTTGAAAATATGAAAATTTGTTTTGGGATTTTTTTGGATTATTTATTTTTATTTTCTCGAAAACTACGATAGTTACAGGGAAACTAATTTAATCACCATGTTTTTAAAACAAATTTCTTACGCTGATTTCAAAAAGATTTGTTGTAGCTATCGTAGTTTTCGTGTAGTGAATAAAATAAAGTAAACAACATAAAAGATGCAAAAAAATTTTTTTTCCATTTTTTAGGAACAAATATCTTACGCTGATTCCAGGAATGTTATTAGTTTTCTTGTGGCTCTCGTAGTTTTTGAGTTTTTGCACTAGATCCTTTTTCGACTTACATATTGTATGGGGTTTTGTGTCGTTTGTTCGTCTGACCTTCGACTGTTGGTTTGTTTGTTGAACTAATATTAAGTGCGAATTGGGGTTTTCTAATGGCTAATGATTGCTCGAAAAATAATTGGTGATCTGACTTAAAATTTTTGGCGAAATTATTTTCTCTGTGATTTTTTAGATTTTCACACTTAGACCTGTTAACTTTTGTTATATCAGTTCCCGTGCGACCACTATTATGGGTTGAAGTGGATAGTAGTTTGGATACCTTAAAAGTGTGTGTCGGCGATCAAGTAGATTTCTGGTTTTTTCGATTCCTTTGTTCGAAAGTCAACGATAGTATTAGTGGTCGCCTTACGGGAATCGCAAAAGCGGTGGCATGAACGCCTTTCGAAATGCCACTTTTTTTAGTGTATGCAACTCGCTCTTTCGAGACTCGAGGTATAGTGACTGCGTTCAACGGGAACTGATTATAAGTCAAAGGTCTAAGTGTGAAAATCTCTAAATTAATCACAAAGAAAATATTCCCCCCGATTGCTTTCGTGTTCATTTTTTTTTCGGAATTTGCACTTAGTTTAGACCGTCGACTTATATTAGTCCCGAATGGGTGTCACTATATGACGTCATAATGACGTCATAGTGGGTTAAACGATAGGTATCTCGAAAACGGCTAGGATAGCTACAAGAAAACTAATAACATTCGGGAATCAGCGTCAAGAAAATTGTTCTTAAAAATGAAATAAGAAGTTTTTGAAATTTTTGGGATATTTTGATTTTTTTCTCGAAAACTACGATAGTCGTACAAGAAAAATCTAGGAGTAACATTTCGTCACACACATACGAAAAAATGTTTTCTTAAATAATGGCAAAGAAATTTTTTTTGTTATATTTTTGGGGCTATTACTGTTATTTTTTTCTCAAAATACGATAGTTACAATAGAAAAAGCTATAGATAACAAATCTTGGAATCAGCGTAAGATAATTTTTTCTAAAAATGGCAAAATTTTATTTCTTTTTCGATTTGGGGTGCTATTTTATTTTGTTTCTCTCGAAAAGCTACGATAGCTACAAGAAAACGAATAACATTCGTTAAATCAGCGTAAGAAAATTGTTCTAAAAATTGTGGGGCAATAAATTTTTTTTTGGGATTTGTTTGCTATTTTATTTTTTTTCTCCAAAAACTACGTAGGTACAAGAAGAGAGCTAATAACATTCGTGGAAATCAACGTAAAAGAGAGAATTGCTCAAAGAAAATGGAAAAAATTTTTTGAATTTTTTTGGATAATTTTATTATTTTCTCGAAAGATACTGACGATAGCTACGAAGAAAACAAATCATGTCGGGGTCTAAAATGGGTCGCGTGTCTATGATGTCGGTTTCTACAGTCGGTGTGTCTACATGTCAGTGTCTTTACATATCAGTTTCTACATGTCGGTTGTCTACACGTCGGTGTGCAGCATTGTCTGGTCTACATGTCGGTGTCTACATGTCAGTGTCTACATGTCGGTGTCTACATGTCTGCGTCTACATGTCGGTGTCTACACGTCGGGTGTCTATATGTCGGTGTCGGTACATGTCGGTGAATCTATATGTCGGGTCTAGCATGTCTGGTGTCTACATGGTTCGGTGTCTATTCGGAGGTTTCGGTGTCTAGGGTATGTCGCGTGTCTTACATGTGTCGGGTGTCTACATGTCGGTGTCGTGGGGATTCATATCAGTGTCTAGGGCATGTCGGTGTCTACACGTTTCGCGTGTTGTCTACATTCGGTGTCTACACGTCGGTTTCTACATGTCTGTCGACATGTCGGTGTCTACATGGTGCGAGTGTCGTTACCATGTTCGGGTGTCTTACATGCGTCGGTCTACTTGTCGGTGTCTGGACACGGTCGGTGTCTTTATTATTGTCGGTGTGGCTCTTGGACACGTCGTGTCTATATGTCGGTTGTCGACATGTCTGTCTACATGTCGGTGTGTCTTACATGTCGGGTGTCTAACATTGGGTCGGTCAAATGAAGTGGGTTATGGAAATTGGAAACGTTTTGGTTTTTTTTGTTGTTTTGACGATGATGAAAAATTACCGTAACCCGCGTCTCGGAAAACAGTGCGTTTTAATGTCTTAAAAGAAGATCAATTGCTAGATAAAATTTATTTTTGAATAATAATATGTGGCAACTTGTACTTATACAAAGTGTAGGTTTAAATTATATGAAAAATGGAATATTTGTTTTTCGTACAATACTTGTTGCCAACTAAGTCGCAATTTAAAAATAAATTGAAATAATTTTGGTTTAAATTAGATTATTTTTTATTGTTTTGCTTAATAGTCAAAAAAATAGTTTAAAATTATGAGAAAATTTTTTTTTGAATTTGTCACCAAAGCAAAAATGTTTAAATAAATTTATGATAATTTTGTTGTTTTTTTTTGTTATTATATGTTTGTTGGCTTAATTTAATCAAAAGAGAATTTCATGAGCTGTTAATATTATGTATGTTTAATTATATATTGTGAGTCAGCTAAGTGCCAAAAAGCTAATTAAAATAAGTTCTAATGTATTATTTAAAATTAATAAATTGTGAATATTTTGTTTGTCGAATGGGGAATACTTTTTGTCTTCTTATAATCATAATGAAGATCAATCTTGTTGAGCGTAGCTATCTTTGACGTCTATGAAAGAGAGAGTTTTTCGCTGCAAGGGTGTGCCATAGTTAGATTTAAACTTCACAACGATGTGTCGCCATCTGAGGCGAACATACTATACGACAAATACGAATTGTGAGGAACGTGGATATTCTTATTTTATACAACGCAGCCGTTACCATATAGGTTAACGGCATCATAAGAGTTTCGAAATTACGATTAACTACTAATAATAGTTGAGGGCTTCTGAACCCTCGCTCGTTTCGATCATTTGGTGGGGTTACGCTGGGCGATTCCGAAATCTGCGCCTCGGCTTTTTTATCATTTTCGAGACATGGATTTTAAAAGCGGTTCCTGCCGATAAAAATTGCCGCGCTTGGTCAAATGCGCGCCAATTCATTATAAAGGAGGATGTGATGCAAAAAAATTCTTCCGAATTTGTGGAAATTAAAAGCCAGAAAACCCTACGACAAAGTTTCCTCGAGAAACGCATCAAAAGATGTTATCCTAAAAATGTAAAACCGGGCAGTTTAAGACGAAATAATAATGGATATTTCCTACTAGATGACAGGTGGATTCGAGTTTGCAAGACTTTCTTCAAAAAAACTCTCAACATAGAGGATAAAGATATCAGAGCTGTAGTTCGCGCGAACCAAAGAAAACGGTGGAAAAACGAAAATCAGCGCAGTCCATTTTGCAACGTAAACGTAAAGTAGATCGAATAAGTAGACGCGAAAATTTCGAAAACTATTTGAAACTCTCGAACGCGGAAAGCAAGGAAAGATTTTTGGGACGGCTTATCAAAAGATTCAAGCCGAAATATCGATACCCGGTTTCATGCAGTCGCAGAAATTTTAATAACCTTCGGCTATGCCACCCTTCGGCTATGCCACCCTTTGGCTATGCCACCCTTCGGCTATGCCGCTCTTCGGCTATGCCGCTCTTCGGCTATGCCACTCTTCGGCTATGCCAATCTTCGGCTATGAGCAAACTCGTTTTTTTACTAAAAAAATAAAACAGTTTACTGACTCCTGTTTCCAAGTGATAAATATTATATACTTTTTGATAATTTAAGGATTAGCAACTTTTCTTGTATTTCTATTGGATCCGGCATGGTTTACCCTCTGACGTCATTTGTCTAGACGTCTAGACGTCTAGACGTCTAGACGTCTAGACGTCTAGAACGCCTATGAGTAAGTCTCAATTTTTGTTTCTTCGAAGAATTTATTAAGAGTTGGGATAACTGCTTTGTTAATCAATTTCGGGTTTTAAATTTCAAGTTTTTATATACATTAATTAAACGAACTTTAAAAAAAAATAAATTAATTCGATATTCAACTTTTAATTACGTTAAATAGCAGTTAGGTTTGAATTTTGCTGGCACGAATAGAAGAAATCACATCTTGTCAATATAAAAGAAGACAGACAACAACAAAGAATTTAGATAAAAAATTTGATTTAATTAACAAGTTGGAAATGCGTTAGAATCCTTTTTTAATAGAGTATTGTAATAATAATAATAATAATAATAATAATAATAATAATAATAATAATAATAATAATAATAATAATAATAATAATAATAATAATAATAATAATAATAATAATAGAGAATAATAATTAAATAATTTGATGATATGTAATAATAATAATAATAATAATAATAATAATATGTTGTGAATAAATAATAATAATAATAATATATAATAATAAGGTAATACTAAAAAAATAAAACAGTTTACTGACTCCTGTTTCCAAGTGATAAATATTATATACTTTTTGATAATTTAAGGATTAGCAACTTTTCTTGTATTTCTATTGGATCCGGCATGGTTTACCCTCTGACGTCATTTGTCTAGACGTCTAGACGCCTAAGAAGTCTCAATTTTGTCTTCGAAGAATTTATAAGATATAACTGCTTTTAATTCATTTTCGGGTTTAAATTCAATTATCCTTGTTTGGATAAACGAACTTTAAAAAAAAATAATAATTCGATATACAACTTACGTTAAAAAGCAGTTATTATTTTGTGGCACCGAATAAAGAATCACATCTTTTTCAACACATACATCAGACAATAGCAAACATGTAATAATATAATAAAGATACATATTTTCAATTTTTCATTAATCTTAAACCTATTTACCTATGGCGTAATAATAATAATAATAATAATAATAATAATAATAATAATTAATATTTTGAATTAATAATATTAATAATATAAATAATAGTATAATAATAATAATAAAAGAGAATTAATAATAATAATAATAATAATAATAATAATAATATAGTGAGATAATAATAAAATAATATATAATAATAATAATAATAATAATTAATAATAATAAATTGTATAAAATAAAGGGTTTGCAACCTTTCTTCTATTTCTATTGGATCCGGCACGATTTACCCTCTGACGTCATTTGTCTAGACGTCTAGACGCCTAAAAAGTCTCAATTTTGTCTTCGAAGAATTTATAAGATATAACTGCTTTTAATTCATTTTCGGGTTTAAATTCAATTATCCGTGTTTGGATAAACGAATTTTTTAAAAAAAATAATAATTTCCTTTTGAAGATAAAAAAACAGACAAACAAACAAATAAAAAAAAAATTTGATAAATGCGTGGTAATAATAATAATAATTGCAATAACATGATAATAATGGTGTCAAAATCATTGAAATTACTCGTAATAATAAGTAATAATAATTAATAATATTATAATAATAATAATAATAGTAGAATAATTAGTAAAAAATATAATAAGTGGTAATAATAATAATAATAATAATAATAATAATAATAATAATAATAATAATAATAATAATAATAATAATAATAATAATAATAATAATAATATTATTATTATTAATAATAATAAAAAAATAATGAATATGATATTATTATTAATAATAATGAAAATCGTTAACAAAATTAGAAGGCGTCGGTTTCCTCAAACTGTAAATTCGTGGCGTTGGCTCTTACCACTCATATTTGTTTGCATAAAACATCAATATTTTTTATACATGATAATAATAAAAATTGTTTAAAAAAAATTGTATTTTCATTCCTTCTTTATACCTTTTTTTATTAAAAGAAGCTAAGGCCGCGACGCTTCATTTTGTCCAGTCGAAGATATATTTGAATACATTTTTCGTTTTTACACATCTTCGTTTCTAATTTTGTTATTCGTGAGTAATCATATATATTTTGGAGGGTTCCTTCCCCTTACGCTCCAATCGGAGCACGAAATAACGTTACTTTTGACTTCTCGGGAGATGGGACAAAATAAATTTGTCGTTCCCTAAGCGAGTTTTTCCCGAGGAAACCGAAAAAAAAGTTACTGAATCTAGGATTTCGAGTAGCCAAGTAAGGTTAAGCGTGTTTTAACGAAGTAATAAATCGAAACTGCGGTCACCTTTCGCGATCCGTCGATTATTTTTTCGAAGCGGCTTCGGATATCATAAAACTAAAAGCAGCTGGAGAGTGTTTATACGCCCCTTGTTACTTTCCGTGGGGTGTCGGGCCTTCTAAAGAACACTTTGAAAATTAACATGAAAATATCTAAAGGGTTCCTTCCCCCCCTTCTGCTACGATCGGGGCACTAAATAACGTTACTTTCGACTTCTCGAGAGTAGGGGCAAAATAAATTTTTCGTTCCCTAAGCGAGTTTTTCTCGCGGAAGCCAAAAAAAAATTATGGAATCTTTTTCTCGGGTAGTGGTGTCAACAATTCCGTTAACGGTCCTCGCGCTTAGGCGCGGTGGGTTGAGCTGTCTGTATCCGTAGGTAAGCTAGAAGGTAGCAAATTTTGAGGATTTCTACTTCTCGGGCGCCGCACTCTAGTCGCAAAGTAGGGTTAAAAATTCGCGCCTTTTCTTTAGGGTGGCCGTGTTTTTAGCCCCCTTTTAAAGACCGAGACCTCATTAAATCTTTTTACTATATATAATATACCAACCCCTACCTCGCCCCTTAGTGATTTACCGTTATTTTTCTGCCTATTTTTAACGAATCGATGAAAAAAAGGACAAAAATATCAACCCTACTCTGGCGTTTCCTTTTTTAGTTTTATGGTAATAAAATATTTTGTCTTGTTTCATTTTTTATTCTTCAGTTATTAAAATATTTTTTTTGACGAAAGCGTGAAATAACGTTAAATTTTACTTCTCGGGAGATGGTGCAAAATATATTTTTCATTCCTTAAGCGAGTTTTTTTTCAAGGGAAACCAAAAAAAAATTAATTACGGAATCAAAGTCTATAAAGAATTGATGATCAGGTACTCACGTATTATATAAATTTTTTTCTTTATACTTAATTTTTCTAAATCTTAATAATTAAATATTTCCAGCTATCATGTAAATCGAAGGAGTTTTTTTTTCATCTTAATTGTGAAAGATATGAAATTCGGTGATGTTGGAGAGTTCTGACAATCGAGAACTCAACTTTAGATCGTAGGTATTACGTATTTTTGCGCTGACCGCCGCATGGCCGCTCTTTTCGCATTGGAACCCACCAATATAACATTCCTGAACAATGCACTTGATTACATTGGAAATTCTCGCTAAGGTAGCGCACTTAAAATGGAACAAGCGCCCTAAACTGGGATCCGGCATATCGATATAAACTCGAAAACGGTAAGAGATGGATACTTCTATTCTTCCTTTTTGGAATTAGCGAGTGCAAATTGTTAGGCCGGTTGAAAATCGAGACCTACGATGCCAATAAGAGGAAAGTTAAAAAATTTATATTGTTTATGATTGATATTATTGCAGAATGCAAAAATGGCATTTATTTCTAGGTAACCTGTTATATTTTACATATAATAATAAAACCATTTTTATTTAGAAAAATTTATTTAAATTAGCAATCTCATTATCTTAAATCAAGAACTATGAAGCGACATCTTTTGTTTCTCGGAAGGAGGAGCGGCCTCTAATAAGAAATTCACGTAGTATGTCGAAGAACCGGAAAGGATAAATAAACTCCAGTCTCTTACCGTTTTCGAGTTAATATTAGGATGTCGACCTCCTTTTTTAGGGCACTCGATGATTTTAGGTGTGCTACCTTAGCGACAAATTCCTACGTAATTTAGGGCATTGTTCAGGAATGTTATATTAGTTTGTTCGAATGCGAAAAGACGGGCCATGCGTCGCCCAGCACAAAATCGTAATGCTTATAATATAAGGTCATCCGAGGTTCTCGAAGGTCAGAACTTTCTGACACCCCAAATTTCCAATCTTTCACAACTAAGATGAAAACAAACTCTTTTGATTTACACGATACCTAGAAATAAATGCCATTTTTGCATTCTGCAATAATATCAATCATAAACAATATAAATTTTTTAACTTTCCTCTTATTGGCATCGTAGGTCTCGATTTTCAACCGGCCTAACAATTTGCACTCGCTAATTCCAAAAAGGAAGAATAGAAGTATCCATCTCTTACCGTTTTCGAGTTTATATCGATATGCCGGATCCCAGTTTAGGGCGCTTGTTCCATTTTAAGTGCGCTACCTTAGCGAGAATTTCCAATGTAATCAAGTGCATTGTTCAGGAATGTTATATTGGTGGGTTCCAATGCGAAAAGAGCGGCCATGCGGCGGTCAGCGCAAAAATACGTAATACCTACGATCTAAAGTTGAGTTCTCGATTGTCAGAACTCTCCAACATCACCGAATTTCATATCTTTCACAATTAAGATGAAAAAAAAACTCCTTCGATTTACATGATAGCTGGAAATATTTAATTATTAAGATTTAGAAAAATTAAGTATAAAGAAAAAAATTTATATAATACGTGAGTACCTGATCATCAATTCTTTATAGACTTTGATTCCGTAATTAATTTTTTTTTGGTTTCCCTTGAAAAAAAACTCGCTTAAGGAATGAAAAATATATTTTGCACCATCTCCCGAGAAGTAAAATTTAACGTTATTTCACGCTTTCGTCAAAAAAAATATTTTAATAACTGAAGAATAAAAAATGAAACAAGACAAAATATTTTATTACCATAAAACTAAAAAAGGAAACGCCAGAGTAGGGTTGATATTTTTGTCCTTTTTTTCATCGATTCGTTAAAAATAGGCAGAAAAATAACGGTAAATCACTAAGGGGCGAGGTAGGGGTTGGTATATTATATATAGTAAAAAGATTTAATGAGGTCTCGGTCTTTAAAAGGGGGCTAAAAACACGGCCACCCTAAAGAAAAGGCGCGAATTTTTAACCCTACTTTGCGACTAGAGTGCGGCGCCCGAGAAGTAGAAATCCTCAAAATTTGCTACCTTCTAGCTTACCTACGGATACAGACAGCTCAACCCACCGCGCCTAAGCGCGAGGACCGTTAACGGAATTGTTGACACCACTTTTACTCGAGAAAAAAGGATTCTCAAATTTTTTTTTGGCTTCGCGAGAAAAAAACTCGCTTTAGGATTCAGAAGAAAATTTATTTTTTGACTCGTACTCTCGAGAAGTCGAAAGTAGCGTTATGGTAGTGCCCCGATTTGGCGTAGTCAGAAGGGGGGGAAGGAATCCGCTTAGATATTTCATGTTAATTTCAAAGATGTACTTTAGAAGGCCGCGACACCCCGAACGGAAAGTAACTAAGGGGCGTATAGATTAGCACTCTTTCCAGCGGTGCCTTTTAGTGTTTATGATATCGAAAGCACGCTTTCGAAAAAATGAATCGACGTGATCGCGAAAGCGTGTGAGCCGCCAGTTTTTCGATTTATTATCTTCGTGTTTAAAATCGACCTTAACCTACTTGGGGCGTACTTTCGAAATCCTATGGATTCGGTTAGTAACTTTTTTTTCGGTTCCTCGCGGATAAAATTTCGCGTTAGGGAACGACATATGATTTTATATTGGTGTGCCCATCTCCCGAGAAGTCAAATGAGTAACGTTTATTTCGTGCTCCCGGATTGAGCGTATAGGTGTAGAGGAAACTTCTTCTCCAAGAATATATATGATTACTCATACGGAATAACAAATATGTAGGAAACGAAGATGTGTTTTAAGAAAACGAAAAAATGTGATTCGAGAGTTATATCTTCGACTGGACAAAATGAAGCGTCGCGGCCTCAGCTTCTTTAATTAAAAAAATGGTATAAAGAAGGAATGAAAATACAAATTTTTTTCAAACAATTTTTATTATTATCATTTTAAAAAAATATTGATGTTTTATGCAAACAATATGCAGTGTTATATTTGAGATAAAACGCCTAACGATTTTACCCGCTAGGTGACTACCCGACGAGTTTCAGAAGTAGCAAGGGGTTGTTGGTAATAATAATTGAAGTGAATATTATTATTATTACTTATTATTATCTTGTTAACGGCTTCCTACATAGATTACTATAATGGAAATTATTTCTTATGCTTCCTTACCTTAAGATTATATCGAATTACTATTATTTATTATTATTATTATTATTGATTTGTATATTTATTGATATATATATATTGATTATTTATATTTTATTTATTATTTATTGATTATATCCTTTATTGAGTTATTCATTATATTATATTATTATTATTGATTATATTATTATTATTATTATTTGATTATTATTACCCATGTTGTATTGTTTATCAAATTTTTTTGTTTAGTGTGTTTCTGTTGTCTGTTTTTTCTCAAAAGGAGGATATTATTTTTTTTTAAAAAGTGGTTTTCGGTGGTGTATCTCAAACACGGGAAAATGAGCAAGAGGCCCGTTAATTTTATTATAGAAAGCCTAGTGTTATATCTTATATTAATTCTTCGAAGACAAAATTGAGACTTTTTAGGCGTCTAGACGTCTAGACAAATGACGTCAGAGGGTAATATCGTTGTCCGGATCCAATTAGAATAGAAGAAAGGTTGCTAATCCTTGCATTTATCAAAATTATTATTATTATTATTTATGTATTTATTATGTATTATTATTGATTGATTATTATTATTATTATTATTATTTTTGATTATTATTATTTTATTAGTGTATTTTATTGATTATTATTGATATTTGATTATTATTATTATTATTATTATTATTATTTTATTAAACGAATCTCATTATTATTCCTACAAAATATTTCTTGTTTTTTTCTGAATTGCTTCCCTTTCTAACTGCATATTTCTATTCATTTATAATCTCTCAATAATTTAAAGGCTCTTAATTGGTTGTGTTTTTTTTATTGGACAATTCCTTCCCAATTTCTTCGTGTGATTGAATGGATGGTTTTTAAGTAATTAACTGCTTTTTTAAGTTTTTCTGCGTCCCGTAAGTTGTTATGTTGATGTGTATTAATATTTGGTATTTTTTTTTTTTAAAGTTCGTTATTTTATGATATAGCTAAGTGATAATTTGTAGGGAGTCCCGAAAACTGAAAAACTTAGAGATGAGTGTTATATCTTATATTAGTATATTCGTCTTTCTGTAAGGACAAGAAGATGGGAGATCTTGTTTTTAGGTGTGTTTCGTCTTAGACTGTCGGTAACAATGTGACGTTCATGTAGTTGGGTAAAAGCGCGTGCCGAGCCCAATAGAGAATTAGAAGAAGGTTTTTCTAATCTTCTTTGAGTTTCTCAAGCAATTAGTCTTTTGTTCATTATTTATTCCTTCTTGATTATTTTATATATTGATATTATTAATGTGAGTTATTATCTATTATGTTATTATTTATTATTAATTATTGATTATTGATTTAGTGTTTTATTATTATTATTATTATTTATTATTATTATTATTATTATTATTTATTTTGTCCTATTATTTACACTTCATTATTTAAGAATATTGATTATTGATTATTATTATTATTATGATTATTTAGTTATTTATGGATTAGTTATTTTATTTATTTATTTATTATGATTATTATATTGATTTTATTATTATTGATTATTATTTAATTACCATGAACAGTGATTTTCCATTTGTGTTTGTTTATTATCAATTTGTTTATTATTCTTTGTTTTGTGTGGGTGTGTGTCTGTGTGTTGTTTTTATCTTGTTAACATGTTTTTGTGTATGATTCTTTTATTAAACCATGTGTTTTGAGCCCAAAAATTAATTAACTGCTTGTTAAAAATAAAATTTTGAATATCGAATGATATTATGTTTTTTATATATGTTCGTTTATCCAAACACGGATAATTGAATTTAAACCCGAAAAAATGAATTAAAAGCAGTTATATGCTTTATAAATCTTCGAGGACTATATATATGAGGACGTTCTTAGGCGTCTTAGAGCGTCTGTTGTAGAGCGTCTAGACGTCTAGGACTGGCTAGACGTTCTAGATCGAGAATGACGTCAGAGTGTTTGTTGTAAACCAATGGTCCGGAATCCAAGTATGAGGTATAATAACCAAGGGGTTAGAAAAGTTGGCTAATCCCTTAATATTATCATTAATAGAGTTATATGTGGTTGGGGTATAATATTTATCACTTGGAAACAGGAGTCAGTAAACTGTTTTATTTTTTTAGTGTAATATATAAACGTGTTGTGGTCTCATTAAGCGAAGATTGGCCATAGTCCGAGAGTGGCATAGTCCGTGAAGGAGCGGCCATAGCCTTGAAGAGGCGGCATAGCGAAGGGTGGCATAGCGCGATAAGGGGTGGTTCATAAGGCCGGTTGAAGTGTTTTTTGGGTGTGGCATAGTGCTTTCGGGGAGAGGTTGATTTATAAAATTTCTGCGACTGCGGATGAAACCGGGTGATGCGATATTTTCGGCTGTGAATTACATAGGGTTTGATAAAGCCGTGTCCAAATTCTTTTCCTTGCGGTTTTTTCCGGCGTTCGAGAGTTTTCCGAGAATAGTTTTCGAAGATTTTCTCTGAGTCTACTTATTCGATCTGAGCTTACGTTAGCGTTTTTGCGAAAGATGGTGGGACTGCGCTGATTTTCGGGGTTTTTCCACCGTGTTTTGCTTTTGGTTGTCGCTGCGTTAGGACTATTCAGCTCTGATATCTTTTTATTCTCTCCTGTTAGTGTTGAGGAGTTTTTTTGGATTTATAGGGAAAGTCTGGTCAAGACTTCGAACCACCTGCATCTTAGTAGGAAATATCCTAATATTATTTGCAGTCCTTAAAGCTGCCCTGTGGGCCGTCGGTTTTTACTTTTTAGTTGTTGTTATAAGCATCTTTTGATGTCGGGTTTCTCGAGGGAACTTGTAGATTGGTGGTTTGTGGTTGATTGTCGTGAGGGTTTTCTGGCTTTTAAATTCCAAAAATGTCGGATGGAAGTATATAGGTTTTTATGCATCACCATTCTCTCCTTTTGTTATATAGTGTTGTTGCGCATTTGAGGTTGGAGCAGGTGCAATTTTTATTCGCAGGACCGGCGTTTTCCATGGTTTCTTCGATGATAAAATAGCCGGAGCGCATAATGAGTTCGGTGTCGCCGCGGTAAACCAATATGAGTTCGGAAAGGATTTGCGAGGTGTTATCAGAAAGCTCCTTTGATGTGATTTTAGTAGTAAGTCGTGAATTTTCTAATACTCTTGTATGTCGTGTTGTTTTTAGTCTGGTATGGTTTTATCACGGGCTCGGTTGTTGTTTATAATAAGATATCCGTGGTTTTTCAGCCAATTGCGGGTAGGTGTTGTTCTTTTATGTAGCTGGTTTCGGTCGTGAATGGTTGATTGCACCTCGGTTTTTGGTGTGTTGTATGTTTAAAAGTTAACTGGTTATGGACACCCTTGCAGTCTGAAAACTCTCTCTTTATGAGGACGTAATAAAGTTGTGTAATCGTTCATTTGATTGATTTTATTATGATTAGTATTAGGCTCAAAAAGTATTTCGGAAAGAAACAAAATATTTCCATTTTAAGTTTAATTTTTTAAAATAATCCAATGTTTCTATTTTAATTTAGATTTTTTGCTTTAGCTGCCTACGAAAGTGTTATATTTATATAGAGATTTGAATCCGCTACGTCATTTTGTTTTTGATTTATATTAAGCTAGAAACTATTTATTAAAAAAAACAAATTAATATTTCATAATTTATTTAAATTATTGCTTTTGGTGTGGTTGACAAAGGTTCAATAAAAAAATGAATATTTTTTGTAAACTATTTTTTTGACTTTCTTATTTAATGCAAATGACGATTAATTAGTTTACCAATAATTATGTTGTCAAGTTTATTTAATATTGCGCTTTATGTTTATTGGCCAAAAAAGTATTTGCGAAAGAAAAATCAAAATTTATTCATTAATTATTAATTTAAATAAACCTTTGGTTGGTATATTGGCTTATGTTGTAGCTTATTATATTCAAAATAGAAGTTTGTATTAGGTGATCTTTCCTTTTTGAACGATTTGAGAACCGGCCCTTGCTGTTGTTTCCTTGTAGACGCAGTGTTACTGTTGGGGTAATTTTTTGTTCGATCATTCGGTCAAATAATAATCATTACAAAAGAGAGATAACACTAAAAACGTTTTCATGTTAAACATTTTCAGTTTGACCGCGACATGTAGTTTGAGACACGGACAGTTTGTAGGGACACCGACATGTAGACAGACTTTATGTAGGACCACCGACTATGATAGACACCGACGATGTAGACACGCGACATATAGATTCACCGAGCTGTGTAGACACCGACATGTTGGGTAGGTAACCGAGTCGTGTAGAGCACTATCATGTAAGGACACTGACAGTGTGTAGAGCGCCGAACATGTCGACAGACATGTAGAAACGCGGACGTTTGTAGACACCGGACATGTAGACATTCCGTGTCTGTTTGTAGACACCGACAGTTAGATCACGATATGTAGACACCGACATGGGTAGACATCCGACATGTAGGACACCGACATGTAGACACCGTCATGTAGACACCGACATGTAGACACCGACATGTGAGACATTCCGACATAGTTTATATGGGGACACCGACATGATAGATTCAACCGACATAATGAGACACCGAGCGTTGGTTAGACACCGACATGTAGACCTGGACGTGTAGCACCGACATGTAGACACTGTCTATGTAGTGGACACCGTCTGCCGAACATGTAGACAGACATGGTTAGACCACCGTACGTTGTAGACACCCGACTATGTTAGGGACAGCTAGATATGTTAGACACGACTTTATGTGTAGACTACCGACATGTATACAACCGACATATAGACACGACATTTATGTTACACCGACATTGGGGTGTTGTTTTTCTTGGTAGCTATCGTTAGCTTTCGAGAAAATAATTAAGGTGAATATCCAAAAAATGATTCAAAAAATTTTTTTTCCATTTTTTTGTTATGCAATTTTCTTACGTTGATTCCTCGAATGTTATTAGTTTTCTGGTTTTGTACCTATCTGTATTTTGGAGGAGAAAAAAATTAAAATAGCCCCTAAAGCCAACTGTAGACAATTTTTTGCCAGTTTTGTTGTTTGAGTCTTCTTCTTTCCTAGATTTCCTACGTGAAATGTTGTTAGTTTTCTTTGTATGTCGTTATTGTAGTTTTCTGAGAGAAAAAAATAACGCAGGCCCCGGCATGAAAATCAAAAAAAATTAATTGTTTCCCCCCATTTTTAAAAATGACAAATTGATTAAAAAAAAATAATATCAATAAAAATAGTGTGATTTGTTATTCTTTTTGGCAATTAAGAACGCTTTTTTGAGGAAGTGAAAATAAATTAGCCCCAAAAAATCAAAAAAAAATTTGTTTGCGTGTATTTTTTTTAGATTCACATATTTTTCTGTGAGCGGCTGATGTCCGGTGGACGAATGTTTATTGTGAGGGTTGTCTTGTATGCTAATCGTTGAGTGTGTTCGTAGAAAAAATAATAATAAAAGTATTGCTAGATTAAAAATTGTTCAAAACCCTTTTTTTTCCTTTTTTTTGTTAGAACAATTTATTAAGGCCTACACATAACAAGATGGGATATGAGATTTTTTGCTTGATTAGCTTGTTGTATCCTGAGTTGTTTTCGAGTGGTGATTACCTTACGTTTTGTAAACCCACTTATGACGTCAGTATAGTTGACGCGCCATGTGTCTTTGGGGGACTAATATATATGTCGAATGCTGTTCGTGGAAGTTTGCAATGGGTCCGAAAAAAAAATGAACAGAAAATTATCGGGGGAGGGAAATATTTTCTTTGTTGATTTTAGAGATTTTCACCACTTAGACCTTGTTTACTGTAGTGAGTGCGAGGTTCCCGGTTCGAAACGGTGCACTATATCGGGTGTCAGTTGAAGCTTATGTTTGTTGAGAATACATCTAAAAAGTGGCTCATTGTGAAAGCGTTCAGCCGCTTTTTGGATTCCCGTAAAGGCGACACTTTACTATAGTGACGTTTCGAAAGGTGTAATCGAAAAACGAGGTCTGAACTTTGATCGCGCAACAACCTTTTAATGGTTGTATATTATAAACTATCATCTTGCAACCCATATAGTGTATACGTCGCAAACGGGGAACTGTATTATAAGTCAAAGGTCTAAGTGTGAAAATCTAATAAATAAAAACAAGATGAAAAATAATTCCCGAAAAAAATTTTATTTGATGGTCCAAATTATTTTTTCTGGAATTTTGCTTACGTGTAGACCTTCTGACTTAGTATTTAGTGTCAACAGGGAACCAATTACGATTTTTTTTTGTGGGACGAACGGCAGGTGACGAATTAACAAGACGAACACAAAAATAGCTATGATTATGAGAGTCGAAGGTCTATAGGTGCAATTAAACTCATTAAAACTACGAGAGCCACAAGAAAACTAATAACAGTCGTGGAATCAGCGTAAGATAAACTAATGTTAAAGACGAATGGTGTGAAAAAAAAATGTTTTTTTGATTTTTTTGGTGTGTTTAATTTTTTTTTTATTCTCGAAAACTACGATATAGCTACAAAAAAATATAATAACCTTGTGTTTGCGGAGGATCTATGGTGGTTCGTAAGAAATTTGTTTAAGAAAATTGGTATGTAAGAGGAGACGATAGTTTCCTCTGGTGTGTAGCTTATGTATGTTTATTCGAGAAAATTATAGAAATAAATAACCTATTAAAAAATTCCAAAAAACATAAGTTTCATTTTGAGTTTTTACTTGTTTACAATGGCCTTCTTGTAGGCGTCTGATTCCACGAATGTTATTAGTTTCTTAGTAGCGTATCGTGGACGTTTTCGATTTTGGTTTTTTTGTCACTTAGACCTTTCGACGTTTTTGAGTGAATCTTGGCGTACGGTGTTCGCTTCGGTGGTTGTTTTGTGTTTGGTGAACTAATATATAGTCGAGTTAAGTCTTTAGAGTGGCAATTCCTGGCAATGAAAATGAATTTCGAGTCTAAAATCCGTCGAATTCGCTACCTTACTCGTTCATCTTTTGCCTGATCCATAGGACAGCTCAAAGTCATCCGCTGTCTGCCCTTAAGCGCGTAGTACTCCTGGGCTGGCGTTTTCTACGGAATGTGTGTTGTACTCTGGCACTTTATCCGCGAGAAAAATCGTTGATTGTGGTGATGCGAGGATGTCCCGTAATAAGTAGAACAGATTGTGGTGCTCGGGGGAGAGTCTTGGTATCTTCCTCTTGAGATGATCGAAAGGGGTTGTGTTTATAGTGATCTGTTCACCATTTCGTGTTGGGTCTTTTAGGGCCCCTTGCCGTGGCTCTGAACGTCGTCCGCCAAATCGAAAATAATACTCAAGTACTAATTTTTCTTAATGACGTATATTTTATATTATTTTAAGGATTAAGATAAGAAAGATAAGAAATATAAATTGTTTGGAATGTATAAAGAATGATTAAAATTGTATAGTAATCAGGAGCAATGAATATACAGAACTTTATTCTTATGAGAACTTTTGAGCAAAAAACTAATATCCTGTGTTTTTTTGTTTGCGTTTTTTTTCGTCGAAAAAAAATTGTGTACTCGCTTAAGTGAACGAAAAATTTATTGAGTCTTACCATCTGAACGAGATAAAGTAAAAGAATGGT
Organism: Trachelipus rathkii; assembly: GCA_015478945.1. Classification (NCBI taxonomy): domain Eukaryota; kingdom Metazoa; phylum Arthropoda; class Malacostraca; order Isopoda; family Trachelipodidae; genus Trachelipus; species Trachelipus rathkii. The sequence goes on along the minus strand of JABUQX010012604.1, from coordinate 95,196 downwards.
AGTTAAATGCGTTGGTATTCGTGGCTTTAGTGTGCGGCCGAGAAAGATAATTATTGTTTTTTTTAATTTTTGTGTTCATAGAAATTATGTCTTTTTTTTTAATTTAGTCTTGGTCCCATAAAAAAATCATGTGGTTCTTTATTAAATTCGATTTTTTAGGGTGGTCTAAATTGTAAAAAAAAATTTATATGAAATGGGAACTAAAATTATAGCTGTTTTCGTTTTGGGTTGAGAAATACGAATCTTTTGTGAGTGTTTGTGCTTGGCGTGGGGCTGAATCGATAAGCACGAATAGTATAAGTCGAAGGTTGGTCTAGGTATAAGTCGAAGGTCCTAAGTACTAAGTGTCGAAGGTCTAAGTGATACAGTGTCGTTGGAAGGTTCTAAGTAGTTAAGCTTCGTAGGTTCAAGTGCTTATGTAGTCGAAGGTCTAAGTGCCTAATTTCGAATTGGTCTAAGTATAAGTTCGATAGGTTTAAGTATATATGTTCGAGAGTGTCCTAAGTTGTTAAGTCGAAGGTCTAAGTTTATAAGTGTAAGGGTGTCTAAGTTATATTGCTATTGTGTATGGTCGTGGAAATGGTCTAAGTTGCTTAAGTCGTTTAGTGAGGGTGTGTGGTTTTCTTAAATGCTAAGCTGATAAGTTCTAATATAAGTCGAATTGGCCTAAGTATTTAGTCGAAGGTTTGCGTATTAGTGCTAAAAAATATGAAATAGTTCTCAAAGATAAAATATAGGTGGACACAGAAACATTTTTAGAGTCCAAATTATTTTTTCGGAATTGCCACTTGGTTAGATGTCCCTGTCGAGGCTTAGTTAATCTTTTAGGGAGTTATGACGTCACTATTTTATGACGTCATAATTCGGATTTGTGAAGATAGTTTTAGCTTAGTGTAGCTGGTATTTGATATTAGCGTTGTGGCAATCCGCTTTTGCGGTATTGCGCCTGGCGTAAGGCGGACCATTCTGGTATACTTTACTTATGTGACGTTTCGGTAAGGGAACCGATGAAAAAAACGATTTATTCTAGATGATCGCGCAAACACCTTATTGTTTAAGGGTGTATAAAAAACTGGATCAACTTTTAGCAACCCACATAGTGACGTCGTTTCAACGGGAACTGCATTTTTATGGAAGTTTCAAAGGGTCTAAGTGTGTTAAATCTAAAGAAAGTAAATCACCAGATAAAATAATTTACGCGGCATAAAAAAATTTTAAAGGTCGAAATATTTTGCTGCTTTTCCATATTTACATTTTCAAGTTGGTATATTAGCTTCGGAGAACAAACGAAACGAGGTACGAACAGGCACTTAGACCTTCGACTTATATTAGTTCCCGATGATGGTTCGTCACTATAATGAGCGTTCATATTCGGTTGCTTAACGTTTAGTTCCAAGCTTAAGAAATATAATATTTGTGGAAGGGAGAAAGGAATTAATTTAGGTTTTGTGTTAATTTCAAACTCACACGATAAAAAATTGTAATTTATTTTGATTTTTAGAACTATTGTCGTTTTTTATTTTTTTTATATGAACTTTTAAATGAATGATCTTAATAGCGAATTTAAGACAGTCATTTTTTTAGTCGTTGTTTAACCGCGAAAGGAGTTAGTAGTAAAGCGTTATCTTGGGGTATTCTTGATTTATTTAAAGGTATCATTAACGATATCACTTTAGGTGAAATGGGGCCAGTTTGTGGAGCGAAATGCAGATTCCGGTGTTCCCAAAATGTGCCTCCTAAAATCGCTAAAGGAGTTTGCGACGCGTACTGGAAGCTAGCAAGCGCAGCTCGTCGACGAGAATTCATCGCGTCTCACACAAAACCCATTGTGCCGAAGAAAGATGTAGATGACGTCACGCGTTGCGGCCGCAAAAGAGGGTTTAAAAACGCATTTTACTTCGAGGTCGACAGCGAGCGCGTTCGCGTATGCAAGATTTTTTTCAAGAAAACTCTCCATATCACGGATAGACCCATCAGGACTGCGATCGAAAGGAAAAACGATAGAGGGAGGGTCAACGCCGCCACAAACTTGCGAGAAAAACGTCCGAAGTCCATCGGTAGTCTAGTCTTATCAAGGACGATATTCGAGAGCACATTAGGTCGATTCCAAAAATAGAAAATTGTCATATGGGCATAGCGGCGCCAGCCTACGCGTCGGGACGAATCTATATATATCGCGGCAAAACCATCAGAGATCTGCACCGTGATTACGTGAACGAATACGGAGGGAGGAGAAGGAGTAGTGAATGTTCGGCGGATGGTGAGCCGCGGCGTACGTGCGGTAACTACAAAATGTACAACAGAATATTCAGGAATGAATTTAACATATCTTTCTTCGAACCTCTAATAAATCGGTGCGACGAGTGTTTAGCCTACAGCAAAGCCGATGGAGCTGAAAAAGAGGAGCTATTGGTAAAACACAACCAGCATCTTGAGGAAATAAAACTGTTGCTCGAGGAACAAATAGACGATAAGGCGAAGGCTTCCGTTTCCTCGAGTGGTACCGATCAAGTCGTGGCTTACTATAAACTTCAAGACCCGTTCGTCTGTCTGAGGAGCGGTAGCGGAAGCGCATCCCCTTCATCGAGCTACTACGCGCCAAAATTAAATATTTTTAATTTTACGATTTTTGAGCCGAAGGGAAATTCGACATCTTGCTATATTTGGGACGATGAAGAGGGAGCTAATGGGCCCGCCGAGGTTGCTTCTGGCATTTTGAGGTTCATCGAAAAGGTATCGCTAAGAACAGATAAAGGGAAAAATATCGATCTCGTTTTCTATTCCGATAAATTCGGCAGGTCAGAGGCACTCGATGATATCATCGCGGCCTATATTCGCGCCTTCGAAAAGTTTAAAAACGTTACATCCATAACGCATAAAATCGGCATTAGGGGACACTTTGACAACGGGAAACGATACTTGCGTATAAATTCGTGCTTCGATAAACTGAGAGAAGTGAATCTGAAATCCTGGTTAATTCGAGACCCAGAAGATTACATTTCCCGCGTCAAAGGAGCGATGAAAACCGAGGGTAGCTTCGCGATGCACGAAATGAATCAGCGCGACTTCTACGACTTTAAAGAAAGCGTCGGAGTTAATTTGAAGAATAATATCGAGAACAAAATCGCACATCCCGAAGATTTAGCGGTATTTAGAATCGAAAAGGAGAGACCACGAGTATTGTTGTACAAAGAGACTTTCAGGAAGAAAGATAATCGTTTTAAAAAGGTTTCTCTCGGATACAGCCTCAAGCCAGTGTTACAAGCGCCTCCATCTGAAGTGGAAATAGAAGGAACGTTAGACTCCACCGAAGAAATGGCAATCGTCACTGGACGAAAAAGCATGGAACCTCTCTGCGATAAAAATTGTCGCCTTGGGTGCCAGAACGTCATAGATGGTTACGCTAGGCGAAAAATATTCGAAAAGTTTTCTGGCATCGAAAGCTCGAAAGATAAACAAAGATTCCTCGACAAACGTATATTGAAATATCGTCCAAAAATCGATCTAAGCGACGCTGGGATAGAAGATATAGAATTAAAAATGGGTTTTTCTTTTATAACGGCGACTGTATGGTTCGCGTGTGCAAGGCATTTTTCAAAAAAACGCTTAGAATCCAGGACAAAAATATTAGATCCGTGGTGCGCCGGAAAATTTCGGATCGAAGAAAGAAACCCGTTCCTCCCTGCAATGCAAAATGCCGTTACGGATGCGCGAGTGAGATAACCCCGAAAGTTAGGTTTAAATTATTTAAAAAGTTTTTAAATCTCGGTGACGAAACGAATAAACGAAGCTTTCTAGCGAAACTCATCAAGGGAATTGCGTCGAAATATCGTAAGCCGGCGAAAGGTAGCGTAAGGGGCTTAAATAACGCGTTTTATTTATGCATCGGAAGTGAAAAACGCAGGGTCTGTAGAGATTTTTTCAAAAATGTTTTTAGTACTGAGGATAAAACGATCAACGCTGTCATCAGAAAGAAAGATTCAAAAGGCGATTACGATTCTACAGATCGAAGAAGGAAACTGGTGAAAGATATCATTGTTGACGCTATTGAAGAGAAAGGAAATGTTCGAAAATCTACGAGCCCATCCCCGAGTGTTGAATAAATTTGATACGTTTTTTAATCAATATCAATATACTATTAATCTCAATTAGGATAAATTTTTTTTTTTTTTCCTTTTAAAACAACGACCGGTTATAAAAAAAATCTGTCGTATTTTTGTTTATAGGCAAGAATAATTAATAAAGAAAATAAAATCATTGGTGGTATTTTTCCTTTCCTCTATAATTGTTAACTTAAAAATGATCTAAATTGTTTAATAAGATGCGAATAATTTATACCCGATATTCACGTTAATACAAAATGGGAACCACTAAAAGACTATTTGAAAGTTGGCCTCCGGAACGTATACAACAAAGTATGACAGGATTTGAAGAAACATAAGTATTATTAATAATGATAGGTTTAGTTGATTCACAAACTAAAGATTGGATCCCATTATAAGTAATTAAAGTTTATTTGGAGCCAGCCCAAAACACCACACACGGTCACAAAATATATATTATATATATAATATATATATATATATATTATATTAAATATATATATATACTATATATATATATAATATATATATTATATATATCATATACATATAGGGGTCTCCGCTCGCGCCCCCTAAAAAGGAGTTACCCTTTTTAGGGGCTCGAGCGATGGGACGAGGGGGGATGTTTCATTACCCCGAGGGATGTCAGAGGAACCCCCGCACACCAAAGACCAAAGAGCGGGTTCCGGAGACCATCCTCCGGAGGGGGGATAGTCGCCCCCCGTGTATCCACTAGAGGCCGAGAGACCCGACTCCGACAATCGGTGGTCTACCGTGGGTATTCGTTAGTTTTAAACACCCCAAACACTCGGGCGCCCTATTTTTTTGCGGTCAAATTCTTTTTTTTCTGTGCCATGCATATGCAACAATGTGTATGCCTTACTGTAGGTGCTGTTGTTCTCTAGTTACATGATGTCAGCTTTAGACACTAACCTATATATATATATATATATATATATATATATAATATATAAATATATCTATATATATAATATATATATATATATATATATATTATATATATAATATATATATATATATTATATATATATATATATATATATATATATATATTAGTCCCCCCCGTAGTCCACCTAGAGGCCGAGAGACCCCGACTCCTGACATCGGGGTGGTCTACCCGTGGGTATTCGTTAGTTTTAAACACCCCAAACACTCGGGCGCCCTATTTTTTTGCGGTCAAATTCTTTTTTTTCTGTGCCATGCATATGCAACAATGTGTATGCCTTACTGTAGGTGCTGTTGTTCTCTAGTTACATGATGTCAGCTTTAGACACTAACCTATATATATATATATATATATATATATATATATATATATATATATATATATATATTATATATATTTATATAAATATATATATCTATTATATATATATATATATATATATATATATATAATATCGAAGCTCAGACGAAAAATTGAATTTAACCCAATTTTCTTACGCTGATTCCACGAATGTTATTAGTTTTCTTGTAGCTATCGTTGTTTTCGAGAAAAAAAAATAAAATATACCAAAAAATTTCAAAAATTTTTTTTTTTCATTTTTAGAACAATTTTCTTACGCTGATTCCACGAATGTTATTAGTTTTCTTGTAGCTATTGTAGTTTTTGAGAAAAAAAATAAAATAGCCCCAAAAAATAAAAAAAATTTTTTTGCCATTTTTAGATCAATTTTCTTACGCTGATTCCACGAATGTTATTAGTTTTCTTGTAGCTATCGTAGTTTTCGAGAAAAAAAATAAAATAGCCCAAAAAAATCAAAAAAAAATTTTTGCCATTTTTATAACAATTATCTTACGCTGATTCCACGAATGTTATTTGTTTTCTTGTAGCTATCGTAGTTTTCAAGAAAAAAATTAAAATATCAAAAAAAATTTAAATTTTTTTTATGTATATTTAGAACAAATATTTCACGCTGATTCCCAAAAAAAAAATCAAAAATTTTTTTTCTCCATTTTTAGAACAATTTTCTTACGCTGATTCCACGAATGTTATTAATTTTCTTGTAGCTATCGTGGTTTTGAGAAAAAAAAAATTAAAATAAGCCCCAAAAAACCAAAAAAATTTTTTACCATTCTCAGAACAATTTTGCGTTACGCTGATTCACGAATGTTATTAGTTTTCTTGTAGCTATCGTAGTTTTCGAGATAAAAAATAAAATATCACAAAAAAAATCAAAAAATTTTTTTCCATTTTTTTGAACAATTTTCTTACGTTGATTCCACGAATGTTATTAGTTTTCTTGTACCTATCGTAGTTTTTGAGAAAAAAAATAAAATAGCCCCAAAAAAACAAAAAAAAAATTTTGCCACTCCCAGAACAATTTTCTTACGCTGATTCCACGAATGTTATTAGTTTTCTTGTAGCTATCGTAGTTTTCGAGAAAAAAAAATAAAATATCCCAAATAAAAAATAGCCCCAAAAAAATCAAAAAAAATTTTTTGCCATTTTTTAGAGCAATTATCTTACGCTGATCCACGAATGTTATTTGTTTCTTGTAAGCATCGTAGTTTTTGAGAAAAAAATAAAATATCCAAAAAAATCAAATTTTTTTTTCCATTTTGAAAAATTTTCTTACGCTGATTCACGAATGTTACTTAGTTTCTGTAGCTAATCGTAGTTTTGAGAAAAAAAAAATAAAATAGCCCCCAAAAAAACAAAAAAAATTTTTTGCCATTTTCAGAACAATTTTCTTACGCGTCACGAATGTTATTAGTTTCTTGTAGCTATCGTAGTTTTCGAGAAAAAAAACATGAAATAGCCAAAAAAAATTAAAAAAATTTTTCCATTTTTTGAACAATTTTCTTACGTTGATTCCACGAATGTTATTAGTTTTCTTGTACCTATCGTACTTTTTGAAATAAAAAAAATAAAAATATAAAAAAAAAAAATCAACTTTTTTTTTGAATTTTGACAAACTTTACTAACCTTAATAAAAATTTCATTATTTTTCTGTAGCCATCGTAGTTTTTCAAGAAAAAAAATAAAATAGCTAACAAAAAAATCCAGACCCAGAACATTTCATTTGATTCATCCCTCTATTGATTATCATGATTTCATCGCGAAACTTTTTGAAGCTGTTGGAGATATATTATATTCTCATATACGCCACCACATATTTTATAATCCATATAGAATAAGAATATAATAGTAATAAAATTTGTTATCGACGATAGTTTTTATTTGTAACCGTATTTATTGCTTTTTTAAACACAAACTAAAAGAACTAACGAATTTCTGCTTTAAAGACGATGCTTTTAAAAACTATATAAATAAATATTTTTTTATATTTGTTATTTTACTTACCCATCAAAATTAATTATTCATAGAAAACGGGTTTAAAGATAACTAAATTATTATTTCTTTAATTTAGGTAGCCATCAAAAGTAATTTTCCATAGCAAACGGGTTTTAGGGGTAGATAATTAAAAAGAGTATAAATAAGTGCTAAGTCGAAGGTCTAAGTATAAGTCGAAGGTCTAAGTGCTAAGTCGAAGGTCTAAGTGCTAAGTCGAAGGTCTAAGTGCTAAGTCGAAGGTCTAAGTGCTAAGTCGAAGGTCTAAGTGCTAAGTCGAAGGTCTAAGTGCTAAGTCGAAGGTCTAAGTGCTAAGTCGAAGGTCTAAGTGCTAAAATCTAAAATTTTAGTATCCCAAAAAAATTCAAATTTTTTTTTTCATTTTTAGAACAATTTTCTTACGCTGATTCCACGAATGTTATTAGTTTTCTTGTAGCTATCGTAGTTTTCGAGAAAAAAAATAAAATATGCAAAAAAAAATCAAAAAATTTTTTTTTCATTTTTAGAACAATTTTCTTACGCTGATTCCACGAATGTTATTAGTTTTCTTGTAGCTATCGTAATTTTCGAGAAAAAAAATAATACAAATATCTAAAAAAATTCAAAATTTTTTCATTTTTAGAACAATTTTCTTACGCTGATCCCACGATGTTATATTATTTTTTTTGTAGCTATCGTAGTTTTCGAGGAAAAAAATAAATAGCCCCAAAAATCAAAAAAAAATTTTGCCTCTAATTTATAGACAATTATCTTACGCTGTTCCACGAATGTTATGTTTTCTTGTAGCACGTAGTTCGAGAAAAAAATTAAAATATAAAAAAAAAATTCAAAAAAAATTTTTTTTCCATTTAGAACAATTATCTTACGCTGATTCACGAATGTTATGTTCTTTTCTTGGAGCTATTCGTAGTTGCGATGATACCTATCGATTAAACCCCACTATACGTTCATATATTGACGCCATTCGGGACTAATATAAGTCGAAGGTCTAAGTGGCAAAATTCCGAAAAAAAAATTGAACAGAAAATTATCGGGGAAATATTTTCTTTTCTGTGATTTTTTAGATTTTCACACTTAGACCTTCGATTATCGGTCCCGTAAACGTCACTTATATCCGAGTTGAAGCGAGTTGCATACACTAAAAAGTGGTCATTTGAAAGCGTTTTCAGCCGCTCCTTGCGATTCCGTAAGGCGACACTATACTATAGTGACGTTTCGAAGGGGAACCGAAAAACGATCGAACTTGATCGCGCAACACCTTTTAAGGTATAAACTATCACTAACCCCATATAGTGACGTCTCAACGGGAACTGATATAAGTCAAAGGTTCTAAGTGTGAAAATCTAAAAAATCACAGAAAAAAAATTTCCCAAAAAATTTTAAGTCGAAATTATTTTTCGGAATTTGCACTTAGACTTTCGACTTATATTAGTTCAACAAACAAACGAACGAACAGTCAGAGATATAAGTCGAAGGTCTAGGTGCAAAAAACTCGAAAACTACGATAGCTACTGAGCGGGATAGCTACAAAGAAAACTAATAACATTCGTGGAATCAGCGTAAGATATTTGTTCTAAAAATGGAAAAAAAATTTTTTTTTTTTTGGTTTTTTATTTTTTTTTCTCGGAAACTACGATAGCTACAAAAAAAATAATAAACTTTTTGGAATTAGCGTAAGAAATTGTTTTAAAAATGAAAACAAAGTTCCTTGACCTATTCATAGTTTTCGACGAGAAAATAAAATTGCTAGTGGTAACCAACAAAAAAACGTTCCCTACTTATGGGTTTGTGCCAAATTTTTTATTTGAATGTTCCCTTTAGAATTTTTTTCCACCGATAATAAAAAAAAAAAACACGGAATTTAGGCCATAAACTAGCACGCCTATGTTAAAGATGCCATGTTGCCATGTTTATATTTTCAAAACTTTATGACAAAGCTTTTTGAAACTATGTCTCCTTACTACGTTGTACTATTTGTAACTCTTTGATTATTCTACGTACGATAGATTTTTATTTATTTAGTATCAAATTGGCCATTTCCGACCATCAAAAAAGAGTACGTATAATAACATAAATTTTAAAATTCGGATTGTTTCACAGATTCTAAAAAATGTATTAACTCATTTATTAGTTGAAAACTTCAATAACTCAGGAATAATTTGAGATATCGTAAAACTAAAATCGGTCGTAGGGTCCTTAGGTACTCCTCATTAGTTTGCGGGGGTACAGAGGGTTCCTGGGACAAGTTTCAAAATTTCCGGAAAAAACCCTAAGTGTTCCTTCCCCCTTTGCATAAGGTGATGGAACAAAAAATTGTTCCCTTTATTAGGTTTGTGCATATATTTAATTTGACGGTTTCCTTAGAAAAATTTTTTCAACCAGATATAAAATAAAAAACAAAGATTCTTGGGCCTTAAATTAGCACGCCTCCTTTACAGAAGGGTCATAACTACATTGATAGATATGAAAATTGCATTACCTAGTACCATTATTTTTTGTTCTACAATTTATAAAATCAGAAGAACGTTCCTTTCTGTGCGAATTTTATTGGCGTTTTGGCAAAATTTGATCTCTTGTTACCTTATTAAACAAAGAAATTTAGGCCGAAAGTTATCTGGTGAAAGATGCCATATTGACAGGCTTATATTTTCAAACCTGTGTGACCTAACAAGTTAAAATTGTAGTTTATCGAAAATCGAAAGGTCTTTAGGATCTCATCATCGGGTCTAGGGCCTTTCCATGGCTCGGAACGTCGTCCGCAATCGAAAAAATACTCAAGTTACCTGATCATCAATTCTTTATAGACTTTGATCCCGTAATTACTTTTTTTTGTTTTTTCTCGAAAAAAACTCGCTTAAGGAACGAAAAATTTATTTTGCACCATCTCACGAGAAGTAAAAAGTAACGTTATTTCGTGCTTTTGCTTCCCGCGAAATTCGTATATTTGCCAAAAAATAATAATATTTTTTTAATTTTGTTTAATATGCAATTATTCTTTTTTTTTAATTTAGTCTCCCATAAAATATCATTTTCTTTATTAAATCATTTTTTAGGGTGTCTAAATTAAAAAAATTAAAAATAGTAATAAATTTTTATTTTTCGGTAAATGAGATGGTACAAAATAAATTTTCGTTCCTTAAGCGAGTTTTCTCAAAGAAAACCCAAAAAAATAATTACGAAATCAAAGTCTATAAAGAATTGATATTCAGGTACTTACGTGTTATATAATTGTTTTTTTTCCTTTGTTCTTAATTTTTCTTATTCTTAATTCTTAATTATTAATCGGTAGATACAGGGCGGAAGGGGTCGGAGAGAACGAAGAAAGAAAGGGAGGAAAAAATATTTTCGCGCGTTGCGACGTGCGCGTGTACCTATCGTATGGTTCGTGTTTTCGTACCTGCGGGAAGAAAGTCGGCGTATTAGTTAAACGGTCCCTAAATCTAAAAAATATTCCTTAAATTTAAAATAAATATTCATTAAAACTAAGAAAAAATGTATTCCTTTAACACTAAAAAACAACACCAGACTTAAAACCAAAAAAATAAAAGTGAGAACAACGGGACGGACGAAACCTCGACAAAAAAGTAAAAGGTGGCGGCCGGCCCCCTTTTTCCGTCCGCGGTAAAACGTTCGTTCGTTGCCAAAAAAAATTTCTACAAAAACTCGCTCGCTTTTTCAGATTAACGTTAATAAGAAAGAGCGAACAGACCGACCGCGACATTTCTTTCCGAAGACTCGAAAAACCCAACTACCTTTCCTGTCCGGAATGAAAGGTCGTCGGTCGGTCGGTCGGTCGGTCGGTCCTTCGTTCGATTTGTTATTAACGTTAAAAAATATAACGCGTCGGCCCACCGGCCGTTATTCTTCTTCGTAAAGAGGGCGTCCCCTTTTTACCGAGCCGATAATAACAAGCCGTGGGCGAACGACGCTTCGTCATCGCTTTAGCTACCTTCGATCCCTCCCTTCGGTGTTCGTGATGTGTTGGAAAAATAAGTAGAATCGAATAGAAGAATATAGACGCGATAACGAAACGATGTACGGATGTACGCGTAAAGGAACCGGAGAACCGACCTCGATCGATCGCTTCGTTCTCGGTCGCATAAAAAAATAAAATATAATACTCGCGTAGACTCGGTCGTCTATTACAACTGATCGACGGATCGCGATAGGCGAACAAGGAATGAAAGGCTTATTTTTTCCTATCTCCAGAGAAGTAAAAAGTAACGTTATTTTGTGCCCGGTGGGAGGGGACCATTAGGGTTTTTTTACGTTGATTTTCAAAACGTTCTTTATAAGGCCCAACACCCCCGAAAATTAACGAGGGGTGTCTAAGCACACTACAGCCGCCTTTAGTTTTTCGATATCTGAAGCCGTTTCGAAAACTGATCGACGAATCGCGATAGGAGACCGCAGTTTTTATCTATTACTTCGTTACGACACGCAGGACCTTAAGGAACTTCAAGGACTCCTAAATTCCGTTATTTATTTTTTGTTTTCTCCGAAAAAAAAAACTCGCTTAGGGAACGAAAAAATTATTTTGCTCCATCTCCCGAGAAGCAAAAGGTAACGATATTTCGTGCTACGACTGGAGCGTAAATTTCGAAATGTTCCCAGAAAGCCCGACACCACCGGAAAGTAACGACGTCGTTCGTCCAAGCACGAGATTTTTTCAGGTTAATTTTCAAAGTGTTCTTTAGAAGGCCCTACACCCACGATTAATAACGAGGGGCATTTAAAAGCACTCTCCAGCTGCTTTTAGGTTTACGAAAATGGAACAAGCGCTTTAAATGGGGGTCATTTACCGATAAATAATAATCTATATCTATATCTAGATACTATAATCTATCTATGTACTATTATTTATTAGTTTTTGACGGATCGGAATAGGCGACCGCAATTTCGACGCGCCTAACCTCACCCGGCAACTCGAATTCCAGATTCCATAATTTTTTTTTGGCTTCCTCGAGAAAAACTCGCTTAGGGAACGAAAAATTTATTTTGCCCCTACTCTCGAGAAGTCGAAAGTAACGTTATTTAGTGCCCCGATCGTAGCATAAGGGGGGGAAGGAACCCTTTAGATATTTTCATGTTAATTTTCAAAGTGTTCTTTAGAAGGCCCGTCACCCCACGGAAAGTAATAAGGAGCGTATAAACACTCTCCAGCTGCTTTTAGTTTTATGATATCCGAAGCCGCTTCGAAAAAATGATCGACGGATCACGAAAGGCGACCGCAGTTTCGATCTATTACTTCGTTAAAACACGCTTAACCTTAAACTTGGCTACTCGAAATCCTAGATTCAGCAACTTTTTTTTCGGTTTCCTCGGGAAAAACTCGCTTAGGGAACGACAAATTTATTTTGTCCCATCTCCCGAGAGGTCAAAAGTAACGTTATTTCGTGCCCCGATTGGAGCGTCAGGGGAAGGAACCCTATATATTTTTTCACGTTAATTTTCAAAGTGTTCTTTATATTAAAGTTTAATTAATTTTTTTTCCACAAATTATATTCCAAACACGTTCATTTTGATAATTAACCAAAATATATATGATTACTCACGAATAACAAAATTAGAAACGAAGATGTGGCGGCCTTAGCTTCTTTAAAAAAAAAAAAGGAATAAAGAAGGAATGAAGATACAATTTTTTTTAAACAATTTTTATTATTATCATGTATAATATTGATGTTTTATGCAAACAAATATGAGTGGTAAGAGAAAAAACGCCACGATTTACCCGTTTGGGAACCGCGCTTCATAATTTGTTAACGTTTTCATTTGTCACGTTTTCGACTCGAGCGGTAGTTGTATGTTCGTTTCTTACGAGATCTCGCGAATGCTGGAGTTCTCTTTCCGAGTATTTCTTTTTGGCAACGACGTTGATAACATTATCCGTAATATTGAAAGTTTTCTTGAAGAACCCCCTGCAAATTCGATTCTTCCCTTTATCGACAAACAAGTAAAACGCTTTATTAAAATTTCTGCGACTGCATGAAACCGGGTATCGATATTTCGGCTTGAATCTTTTGATAAGCTGTCCCAAAAATCTTTCCTTGCTTTCCGCGTTCGAGAGTTTCAAATAGTTTTCGAAATTTTCGCGTCTACTTATTTGATCTACTTTGCCCTCGCACGAGAAACCGCAGTTTACGTTGCAAAATGGACTGCGCTGATTTTCGTTTTTCCACTGTTTTCTTTGGTTCGCGCGAACTACAGCTCTGATATCTTTATCCTCTATGTTGAGAGTTTTTTTGAAGAAAGTCTTGCAAACTCGAATCCGTCTGTCATCTAGTAGGAAATATCCATTATTATTTCGTCTGAAACTGCCCGGTTTTACATTTTTAGGATAACATCTTTTGATGCGTTTCTCGAGGAAACTTTGTCGTAGGGTTTTCTGGCTTTTAATTTCCAAAAATTCGGAAAGAATTTTTTGCATCACATCCTCCTTTATAATGTTGGCGCATTTGAAGCGGCAATTTTTATCGCAGGACCGCTTTTCCATGTCTCGATTGATAAAAAGCCGAGCGCAAGATTCGGTCGCCGCGTAAACCAAATGATCGAAAGGAGCGAGGGTTACAGAAGCTCCTATTATTAGTAGTAAGTCGTAATTTCGAAACTCTTTGATGCGTTTACTTATGGTAACGGCTCGTTGTATAATAAGATATCCGTTTTACCAATTCGTATTTGGCCGTATGTTCTGTTCCCCTAAGAAGCACCTCGTTGTGCGTTTAAATTAACTATGACACCCTTGAGGCGAAAACTATCTCTTTTATAGACGAAAAGTGTTACGTCAGATTAATTTATTATGATTAGTAAGCAAAAAGTATTTCGAAAAACAAAATATTCCAATTTAATTAATTTAAAATAATCCATTGTTCTATTTTAATTAGATTTTGCTTAGCTGACATATTATATTAAAAATACATTTTAAAAGCTTGAATTTTTTTGATTATTAAGCAAAACATATTTAAAAAAAACAAATATCATAATTTATTTAAATTTTGCTTTGGTGACAAATTCTAAGAAAAATATTTTTTTTTAAACTATTTTTTTGACTATTAAGCAAAACATTATTATTTACCAAAATTATTTCAATTTCTTTTAATAGCTCATATAGTAAAGTTTTATCAGGAATTAATTTACCTCAATGATCTAAGTCCGAAATAGGAAAAATATTCGACTGTGAAAAAAAAAATTTAAACTTTGTCTCGGCTCTCTGAAATATAATTTGAAACGAATAATATATTTTATCTCGAAAACAAACAAATCATTTTTTTATTATTATTACGAAATAAAAAATTTTATTAATTTTTTGGTCGCTATCTCCGGGTGCCACGTAATAACTAGCTGATGATGTAAGCCTTAAAAAAGTATAAAAGATCGATAGGGCCGTCTGTGGTATCAGTTTTTAGAAGTGCCAAGTCGAGTGCGACGATATTCGAGTCATTCTTTAGCTGTAAAAAATTCGGAAATACGCGAATCTTCTAAATTTACACACGCAATTGAAGCTAAGATGACACAACCTGGAAAATCTGGGTTTGACGATGAGTTACAGGTTTCGCTTAAACAGCGAATTTCTTACGCCGAAAGCTGGATGAAGAGGTACCTCGTTCTTTCAAAAGATCAAACACTATCGTTCTACGATATATTTATTAATCACCAGGATTTTTGCCACAGAAACGATCAAAAATCACTTATGCCGGCGGAATTTTTTCGAGTTCTATATTCGTTTCTGAGTCCAGATATAGCATCGTATTTGGTTGTCCAAACCCCAACAGAAGGCGTAATCAACGAGAAGCGTTCTTTTAGTTTAAGTGAACCGTATCCTGGTTGTTCTAATAGCGACCAAATAAGATGCTATATCTGGACTCAGAAACGAATATAGAACTCGAAAAAATTCCGCCGGCATAAGTGATTTTTGATCGTTTCTGTGGCAAAAATCCTGGTGATTAATAAATATATCGTAGAACGATAGTGTTCGATCTTTTGAAGGAACGAGGTACCTCTTCATCCAGCTTTCGGCGTAAGAAATTCGCTGTTTAAGCGAAACCTGTAACTCATCGTCAAACCCAGATTTTCCAGGTTGTGTCATCTTAGCTTCAATTGCGTGTGTAAATTTAGAAGATTCGCGTATTTCCGAATTTTTTACAGCTAAAGAATGACTCGAATATCGTCGCACTCGACTTGGCACTTCTTATAACTGATACCACAGACGGCCCTATCGATCTTTTATACTTTTTTAAGGCTTACATCATCAGCTAGTTATTACGTGGCACCCGGAGATAGCGACCAAAAAATTAATAAAATTTTTTATTTCGTAATAATAATAAAAAAATGATTTGTTTGTTTTCGAGATAAAATATATTATTCGTTTCAAATTATATTTCAGAGAGCCGAGACAAAGTTTAAATTTTTTTTTTCACAGTCGAATATTTTTCCTATTTCGGACTTAGATCATTGAGGTAAATTAATTCCTGATAAAACTTTACTATATGAGCTATTAAAAGAAATTGAAATAATTTTGGTAAATAATAATGTTTTGCTTAATAGTCAAAAAAATAGTTTAAAAAAAAATATTTTTCTTAGAATTTGTCACCAAAGCAAAATTTAAATAAATTATGATATTTGTTTTTTTTAAATATGTTTTGCTTAATAATCAAAAAAATTCAAGCTTTTAAAATGTATTTTTAATATAATATGTCAGCTAAGCAAAATCTAATTAAAATAGAACAATGGATTATTTTAAATTAATTAAATTGGAATATTTTGTTTTTCGAAATACTTTTTGCTTACTAATCATAATAAATTAATCTGACGTAACACTTTTCGTCTATAAAAGAGATAGTTTTCGCCTCAAGGGTGTCATAGTTAATTTAAACGCACAACGAGGTGCTTCTTAGGGGAACAGAACATACGGCCAAAAACGAATTGGTAAAACGGATATCTTATTATACAACGAGCCGTTACCATAAGTAAACGCATCAAAGAGTTTCGAAATTACGACTTACTACTAATAATAGGAGCTTCTGTAACCCTCGCTCCTTTCGATCATTTGGTTTACGCGGCGACCGAATCTTGCGCTCGGCTTTTTATCAATCGAGACATGGAAAAGCGGTCCTGCGATAAAAATTGCCGCTTCAAATGCGCCAACATTATAAAGGAGGATGTGATGCAAAAAAATCTTTCCGAATTTTTGGAAATTAAAAGCCAGAAAACCCTACGACAAAGTTTCCTCGAGAAACGCATCAAAAGATGTTATCCTAAAAATGTAAAACCGGGCAGTTTCAGACGAAATAATAATGGATATTTCCTACTAGATGACAGACGGATTCGAGTTTGCAAGACTTTCTTCAAAAAAACTCTCAACATAGAGGATAAAGATATCAGAGCGAGCTGTAGTTCGCGCGAACCAAAGAAAACAGTGGAAAAACGAAAATCAGCGCAGTCCATTTTGCAACGTAAACTGCGGTTTCTCGTGCGAGGGCAAAGTAGATCAAATAAGTAGACGCGAAAATTTCGAAAACTATTTGAAACTCTCGAACGCGGAAAGCAAGGAAAGATTTTTGGGACAGCTTATCAAAAGATTCAAGCCGAAATATCGATACCCGGTTTCATGCAGTCGCAGAAATTTTAATAAAGCGTTTTACTTGTTTGTCGATAAAGGGAAGAATCGAATTTGCAGGGGGTTCTTCAAGAAAACTTTCAATATTACGGATAATGTTATCAACGTCGTTGCCAAAAAGAAATACTCGGAAAGAGAACTCCAGCATTCGCGAGATCTCGTAAGAAACGAACATACAACTACCGCTCGAGTCGAAAACGTGACAAATGAAAACGTTAACAAATTATGAAGCGCGGTTCCCAAACGGGTAAATCGTGGCGTTTTTTCTCTTACCACTCATATTTGTTTGCATAAAACATCAATATTATACATGATAATAATAAAAATTGTTTAAAAAAATTGTATCTTCATTCCTTCTTTATACCTTTTTTTATTAAAAGAAGCTAAGGCCGCCACATCTTCGTTTCTAATTTTGTTATTCGTGAGTAATCATATATATTTTGGTTAATTATCAAAATGAACGTGTTTGGAATATAATTTGTGGAAAAAAAATTAATTAAACTTTAATATAAAGAACACTTTGAAAATTAACGTGAAAAAATATATAGGGTTCCTTCCCCTGACGCTCCAATCGGGGCACGAAATAACGTTACTTTTGACCTCTCGGGAGATGGGACAAAATAAATTTGTCGTTCCCTTAGCGAGTTTTTCCCGAGGAAACCGAAAAAAAAGTTGCTGAATCTAGGATTTCGAGTAGCCAAGTTTAAGGTTAAGCGTGTTTTAACGAAGTAATAGATCGAAACTGCGGTCGCCTTTCGTGATCCGTCGATCATTTTTTCGAAGCGGCTTCGGATATCATAAAACTAAAAGCAGCTGGAGAGTGTTTATACGCTCCTTATTACTTTCCGTGGGGTGACGGGCCTTCTAAAGAACACTTTGAAAATTAACATGAAAATATCTAAAGGGTTCCTTCCCCCCCTTATGCTACGATCGGGGCACTAAATAACGTTACTTTCGACTTCTCGAGAGTAGGGGCAAAATAAATTTTTCGTTCCCTAAGCGAGTTTTTCTCGAGGAAGCCAAAAAAAAATTATGGAATCTGGAATTCGAGTTGCCGGGTGAGTTTAGGCGCGTCGAAATTGCGGTCGCCTATTCCGATCCGTCAAAAACTAATAAATAATAGTACATAGATAGATAATAGTATCTAGATAAAGATATAGATTATTTATCGGTAAATGACCCCCATTTTAAAGCGCTTGTTCCATTTTCGTAAACCTAAAAGCAGCTGGAGAGTGCTTTTAAATGCCCCTCGTTATTAATCGTGGGTGTAGGGCCTTCTAAAGAACACTTTGAAAATTAACCTGAAAAAATCTCTTGCTTGGACGAACGACGTCGTTACTTTCCGGTGGTGTCGGGCTTTCTGGGAACATTTCGAAATTTACGCTCCAGTCGTAGCACGAAATATCGTTACCTTTTACTTCTCGGGAGATGGAGCAAAATAATTTTTTCGTTCCCTAAGCGAGTTTTTTTTTTCGGAGAAAACAAAAAATAAATAACGGAATTTAGGAGTCCTTGAAGTTCCTTAAGGTCCTGCGTGTCGTAACGAAGTAATAGATAAAAACTGCGGTCTCCTATCGCGATTCGTCGATCAGTTTTCGAAACGGCTTCAGATATCGAAAAACTAAAGGCGGCTGTAGTGTGCTTAGACACCCCTCGTTAATTTTCGGGGGTGTTGGGCCTTATAAAGAACGTTTTGAAAATCAACGTAAAAAAACCCTAATGGTCCCCTCCCACCGGGCACAAAATAACGTTACTTTTTACTTCTCTGGAGATAGGAAAAAATAAGCCTTTCATTCCTTGTTCGCCTATCGCGATCCGTCGATCAGTTGTAATAGACGACCGAGTCTACGCGAGTATTATATTTTATTTTTTTATGCGACCGAGAACGAAGCGATCGATCGAGGTCGGTTCTCCGGTTCCTTTACGCGTACATCCGTACATCGTTTCGTTATCGCGTCTATATTCTTCTATTCGATTCTACTTATTTTTCCAACACATCACGAACACCGAAGGAGGGATCGAAGGTAGCTAAAGCGATGACGAAGCGTCGTTCGCCCACGGCTTGTTATTATCGGCTCGGTAAAAAGGGGACGCCCTCTTTACGAAGAAGAATAACGGCCGGTGGGCCGACGCGTTATATTTTTTAACGTTAATAACAAATCGAACGAAGGACCGACCGACCGACCGACCGACCGACGACCTTTCATTCCGGACAGGAAAGGTAGTTGGGTTTTTCGAGTCTTCGGAAAGAAATGTCGCGGTCGGTCTGTTCGCTCTTTCTTATTAACGTTAATCTGAAAAAGCGAGCGAGTTTTTGTAGAAATTTTTTTTGGCAACGAACGAACGTTTTACCGCGGACGGAAAAAGGGGGCCGGCCGCCACCTTTTGCTTTTTGTCGAGGTTTCGTCCGTCCCGTTGTTCTCACTTTTATTTTTTTGGTTTTAAGTCTGGTGTTGTTTTTTAGTGTTAAAGGAATACATTTTTTCTTAGTTTTAATGAATATTTATTTTAAATTTAAGGAATATTTTTTAGATTTAGGGACCGTTTAACTAATACGCCGACTTTCTTCCCGCAGGTACGAAAACACGAACCATACGATAGGTACACGCGCACGTCGCAACGCGCGAAAATATTTTTTCCTCCCTTTCTTTCTTCGTTCTCTCCGACCCCTTCCGCCCTGTATCTACCGATTAATAATTAAGAATTAAGAATAAGAAAAATTAAGAACAAAGGAAAAAAAACAATTATATAACACGTAAGTACCTGAATATCAATTCTTTATAGACTTTGATTTCGTAATTATTTTTTTGGGTTTTCTTTGAGAAAACTCGCTTAAGGAACGAAAATTTATTTTGTACCATCTCATTTACCGAAAAATAAAAATTTATTACTATTTTTAATTTTTTTAATTTAGACACCCTAAAAAATGATTTAATAAAGAAAATGATATTTTATGGGAGACTAAATTAAAAAAAAAAGAATAATCGCATATTAAACAAAATTAAAAAAATATTATTATTTTTTGGCAAATATACGAATTTCGCGGGAAGCAAAAGCACGAAATAACGTTACTTTTTACTTCTCGTGAGATGGTGCAAAATAAATTTTTCGTTCCTTAAGCGAGTTTTTTTTCGAGAAAAACCAAAAAAAAGTAATTACGGGATCAAAGTCTATAAAGAATTGATGATCAGGTAACTTGAGTATTTTTTCGATTGCGGACGACGTTCCGAGCCATGGAAAGGCCCTAGACCCGATGATGAGATCCTAAAGACCTTTCGATTTTCGATAAACTACAATTTTAACTTGTTAGGTCACACAGGTTTGAAAATATAAGCCTGTCAATATGGCATCTTTCACCAGAAAATTTCGGCCTAAATTCTTTGTTAATAAAGGGAACAAGAAGATCAAATTTGTGCCAAAACGCATAATAAAATCGCACTAAAGGGAACGTTACCTTCTGAATTTTAAAAATTCGTAGAAAAAAAAATAATGGTCATAGGTAAATGCAATTTCAATCTATCAATTAGTTATGACCTTCTGTAAGGAGGCGTGCTAATTTACGGCCCAAAATCTTTGTTTTTTTTTATATCTGGTTGAAAAAATTTCTAAAGGAAACGATCAATTAAAATATATGGCACAAACCCATAATAAAGGGAACAATTTTTTGTTCCATCACCTTATGCAAAGGGGGAAGGAACACTTAGGGTTTTTTCCGGAAATTTTGAAACTTGTCCCAGGAACCCTCTGTACCCCCGCAAACTAATGAGGAGTACCTAAGGACCCTACGACCGATTTTAGTTTTACGATATCTCAAATTATTCCTGAGTTATTGAAGTTTTCAACTAATAAATGAGTTAATACATTTTTTAGAATCTGTGAAACAATCCGAATTTTAAAATTTATGTTATTATACGTACTCTTTTTTGATGGTCGGAAATGGCCAATTTGATACTAAATAAATAAAAATCTATCGTACGTAGAATAATCAAAGAGTTACAAATAGTACAACGTAGTAAGGAGACATAGTTTCAAAAAGCTTTGTCATAAAGTTTTGAAAATATAAACATGGCAACATGGCATCTTTAACATAGGCGTGCTAGTTTATGGCCTAAATTCCGTGTTTTTTTTATTATCGGTGGAAAAAAATTCTAAACGGAACATTCAAATAAAAAATTTGGCACAAACCCATAATAAAGGGAACGTTTTTTTGTGTTACCACCTTAGCATTTTATTTTCTCGAAAACTATGATAGGTACAAGGAAACTATTGTTTTTCCATTTTTAAAACAAATTTCTTACGCTGATTCCAAAAAGGTTATTATTTTTTTTGTAGCTATCGTAGTTTCCGAGAAAAAAAAATAAATAACCAAAAAAAAAAAAAATTTTTTTTCCATTTTTAGAACAAATATCTTACGCTGATTCCACGAATGTTATTAGTTTTCTTGTAGCTATCGTAGTTATCTAGAAATTTTTGCACCTAGACCTTCGACTTATATCTCTGACTGTTCGTTCGTTTGTTTGTTGAACTAATATAAGTCGAAAGTCTAAGTGCAAATTCCGAAAAATAATTTCGACTTAAAATTTTTTGGGAAATTATTTTCTCTGTGATTTTTTAGATTTTCACACTTAGACCTTTGACTTATATCAGTTCCCGTTGAGACGTCACTATATGGGGTTGAAGTGATAGTTTATACCTTAAAAGGTGTTGCGCGATCAAGTTAGATCGTTTTTCGGTTCCCTTCGAAACGTCACTATAGTATAGTGTCGCCTTACGGGAATCGCAAGAGCGGCTGAACGCTTTCAAATGCCACTTTTTAGTGTATCAACTCGCTTCAACTCGATATAGTGACGTTTCAACGGGAACCGATAAGTCGAAGGTCTAAGTGTGAAAATCTAAAAAATCACAAAGAAAATATTTCCCCCGATAATTTTCTGTTCAATTTTTTTTTCGGAATTTGCACTTAGACCTTCGACTTATATTAGTCCCCGAATGGGCGTCACTATATGACGTCATAGTGGGTTTAACGATAGGTATCTCGAAAACTACGATAGCTAAAAAAAAAGTAATAACTTTCGTGGAATCAGGGTAATAATTGTTCTAAAAATGGAAAAAAAAATTTTTCTGATTTTTTTTTATATTTATTTTTTTTCTAGAATAAATACGATAGGCTACAAGAAAAGTAATAACATTCGTGGAATCAGCGTAAGATAATTGTTCTAAAATAGGCAAAAAAATTTTTTTTGATTTTTTGGGGCTATTTTATTTTTTTTTCTCGAAAACTACGATAGCTACAAGAAAACTAATAACATTCGTGGAATCAGCGTAAGAAAATTGTTCTAAAAATGAAAAAAAAAATTTTTGAATTTTTTTTAGATATTTTATTTTTTTTTTCGAAAATTACGATAGCTACAAGAAAACTAATAACATTCGTGGAATCAGCGTAAGAAAATTGTTCTAAAAATGGCAAAAAATTTTTTTGATTTTTTGGGGCTATTTTATTTTTTTTCTCAAAAACTGCGATAGCTACAAGAAAACTAATAACATTCGTGGAATCAGCGTAAGAAAATTGTTCTAAAAATGAAAAAAAAAATTTGAATTTTTTTGGGATACTAAAATTTTAGATTTTAGCACTTAGACCTTCGACTTAGCACTTAGACCTTCGAC
>JABUQX010012604.1:0-67500 GCA_015478945.1 Trachelipus rathkii | reverse complement strand
ATTAGCTCCCTCTTCATCGTCCCAAATATAGCAAGATGTCGAATTTCCCTTCGGCTCAAAAATCGTAAAATTAAAAATATTTAATTTTGGCGCGTAGTAGCTCGATGAAGGGGATGCGCTTCCGCTACCGCTCCTCAGACAGACGAACGGGTCTTGAAGTTTATAGTAAGCCACGACTTGATCGGTACCACTCGAGGAAACGGAAGCCTTCGCCTTATCGTCTATTTGTTCCTCGAGCAACAGTTTTATTTCCTCAAGATGCTGGTTATGTTTTACCAATAGCTCCTCTTTTTCAGCTCCATCGGCTTTGCTGTAGGCTAAACACTCGTCGCACCGATTTATTAGAGGTTCGAAGAAAGATATGTTAAATTCATTCCTGAATATTCTGTTGTACATTTTGTAGTTACCGCACGTACGCCGCGGCTCACCATCCGCCGAACATTCACTACTCCTTCTCCTCCCTCCGTATTCGTTCACGTAATCACGGTGCAGATCTCTGATGGTTTTGCCGCGATATATATAGATTCGTCCCGACGCGTAGGCTGGCGCCGCTATACCCATATGACAATTTTCTATTTTTGGAATCGACCTAATGTGCTCTCGAATATCGTCCTTGATAAGACTACCGATGGACTTCGGACGTTTTTCTCGCAAGTTTGTGGCGGCGTTGACCCTCCCTCTATCGTTTTTCCTTTCGATCGCAGTCCTGATGGGTCTATCCGTGATATGGAGAGTTTTCTTGAAAAAAATCTTGCATACGCGAACGCGCTCGCTGTCGACCTCGAAGTAAAATGCGTTTTTAAACCCTCTTTTGCGGCCGCAACGCGTGACGTCATCTACATCTTTCTTCGGCACAATGGGTTTTGTGTGAGACGCGATGAATTCTCGTCGACGAGCTGCGCTTGCTAGCTTCCAGTACGCGTCGCAAACTCCTTTAGCGATTTTAGGAGGCACATTTTGGGAACACCGGAATCTGCATTTCGCTCCACAAACTGGCCCCATTTCACCTAAAGTGATATCGTTAATGATACCTTTAATTAGTAAGATAAGCCTTCTACTAACTCTTTCGCGGTTAATAAACGATAAAAATGCGTGTCTTAATTTATAGATCATTATTTAGTTCATTAAAAAAAATAAAAAAGATTGTTATTTAAATATTTTTTTTTATCGTGTGAGTTTGAAATTAAAACTAATTATTTTTCTTTCAAATATTATTTTCTTAAGCTTGAACTAACGTTAAGCCGAATATGACGTCATATAGTGACGCCTCATCGGGAACTAATATAAGTCGAAGGTCTAAGTGCCTGTTCGTTCGTTTGTTTGTCGAAAGTCTAAGTGCAAATTCCGAAAAATAATTTCGACTTAAAATTTTTTGGGAAATTATTTTCTCTGTGATTTTTTAGATTTTCACACTTAGACCTTTGACTTATATCAGTTCCCGTTGAGACGTCACTATGTGGGGTTAAAGTGATAGTTTATACCTTAAAAGGTGTTGCGCGATCAAATTAGATCGTTTTTCGGTTCCCTTCGAAACGTCACTATAGTATAGTGTCGCCTTACGGGAATCGCAAAAGCGGCTGAACGCTTTCAAATACCAGTTACCTAAGCTAAAACTATCTTCAATCCGATTATGACGTCATATAGTGACGCCTGATCGGGTACTGATATAAGTCGAAGGTCTAAGTGCAAATTCCGAAAAATAATTTGGACTTAAAAATTTTTGTGTATTATTTTCTTTGAGAAATTTTAGATTTTAGCACTTAGACCTTCGACTTATACTTAGGCCTTCGACTTATACTTAGACCTTCGACTTAGCATTTAGACCTTCGACTTAGCACTTAGACCTTCGACTTAGCACTTAGACCTTCGACTTATACTTAGACCTTCGACTTATCACTTAGACCTTCGACTTATACTTAGACCTTTGACTTAGCTATACTTAGACCTTCGACTTAGCACTTAGACTTTCGACTTATACTTAGACCTTCGACTTATCACTTAGACCTTCGACTTAGCACTTAGACCTTCGACTTATACTTAGACCTTCGACTTATATTTCGTGCTTTCGTTTCGCACGAGATTCGTATATTTACCGAAAAGTAATAATTTATTACTATTTTTAATTTTTTTAATTTAGACACCCTAAAAAATGATTTAATAAAGAAAATGATTTTTTATGGGAGACTAAATTAAAAAAAAAGAATAATTGCATTGAACAAAATTAAAAAAAAATATTATTTTTCGGGAAGCAAAAGCACGAAATAACGTTACTTTTTACTTCTCGTTAGATGGTGCTAAATAAATTTTTCGTTCCTTAAGCGAGTTTTTTTTTCGAGAAAAAAACCAAAAAAAAAGTAATTACGGAATCAAAGTCTATAAAGAATTGATGATCAGGTACTCAAGTATTATATAATTTTTTTTCTTTATACTTAATTTTTCTTATCTTATCTTATCTTAGTCTTAATAATTAATTATCCTCATTAAGAAAATTGTACTTGAGTATTTTTTCGATTGCGGACGACGTTCCGAGCCACGGCAAGGCCCTAGACCCGATGGTGAGATCCTAAAGACCTTTCGATCTTCGAGGGATAGCTCCGGCCATCTGTTCTAACGGGAATTCGCTCACCATCGTTTTCTCGGGTAGTGGAGTCAACAATTCCGTGAACGGTACTCGCGCTTGGGCGCGGTGTTTTGAGCTGTCTGGATCGGCAAGTGAACGAGTAGGTAGCGAATTTCGAGGATTTTAAGATCGAAATTATTTTTCGGAATTTGCACTTAGACTTTCGACTTATATTAGTTCAACAAACAAACGAACGAACAGTCTAAGTGCTAAGTCGAAGGTCTAAGTGCTAAGTCGAAGGTCTAAGTGCTAAGTCGAAGGTCTAAGTGCTAAGTCGAAGGTCTAAGTGCTAAGTCGAAGGAAATGAAAATTTGTTTTTGGATTTTTTTGGTTATTTATTTTATTTTCTCGAAAACTACGATAGCTACAGGGAAACTATTGTTTCTCCATTTTTAAAACAAATTTCTTACGCTGATTCCAAAAAGGTTATTATTTTTTTTTGT
This sequence comes from Trachelipus rathkii, assembly GCA_015478945.1. Taxonomy (NCBI): domain Eukaryota; kingdom Metazoa; phylum Arthropoda; class Malacostraca; order Isopoda; family Trachelipodidae; genus Trachelipus; species Trachelipus rathkii. The sequence goes on along the minus strand of JABUQX010012604.1, from coordinate 64,437 downwards.
AGCTATCGTAGTTTTCGAGAAAAAAAAATAAACAACCAAAAAAATCAAAAAATATTTTTTTCCATTTTTAGAACAAATATCTTACGCTGATTCCACGAATGTTATTAGTTTTCTTGTGGCTATCGTAGTTTTCGAGTTTTTTGCACTTAGACCTTCGACTTATATAGTATGTTTTGTGTTCGTTTGTTCGTCTGACCGTTCGTTCGTTTGTTTGTTGAACCAATAGGTCGGCAGTTTGCAAATTCCGAAAATACTCTCGACTTAAATTTTGGGAAATTATTTTTTGATTTTAGATTTTCACACCTGACCTTTGATTCTATCAGTTCCTGTTGCCACTATATGGGGTTGAAGTGATAGTTTATACCTTAAAAGGTGTTGCGCGATCAAGTTAGATCGTTTTTCGATTCCTTTCGAAACGTCACTATAGTATAGTGTCGCCTTACGGGAATCGCAAAAGCGGCTGAACGCTTTCAAATGCCACTTTTTAGTGTATCAACTCGCTTCAACTCGATATAGTGATGTTTCAACGGGAACTGATATAAGTCAAAGGTCTAAGTGTGAAAATCTCTAAAATCACAAAGAAAATATTTCCCCCGATAATTTTCTGTTCAATTTTTTTTTCGGAATTTGCACTTAGACCTTCGACTTATATTAGTCCTGAATGGGCGTCACTATATGACGTCATAGTGGGTTTAACGATAGAGGATAAAGATATCAGAGCTGTAGTTCGCGCGAACCAAAGAAAACGGTGGAAAAACGAAAATCAGCGCAGTCCATTTTGCAACGTAAACGTAAAGTAGATCGAATAAGTAGACGCGAAAATTTCGAAAACTATTTGAAACTCTCGAACGCGGAAAGCAAGGAAAGATTTTTGGGACGGCTTATCAAAAGATTCAAGCCGAAATATCGATACCCGGTTTCATGCAGTCGCAGAAATTTTAATAACCTTCGGCTATGCCACCCTTCGGCTATGCCACCCTTTGGCTATGCCACCCTTCGGCTATGCCGCTCTTCGGCTATGCCGCTCTTCGGCTATGCCACTCTTCGGCTATGCCAATCTTCGGCTATGAGCAAACTCGTTTTTTTACTAAAAAAATAAAACAGTTTACTGACTCCTGTTTCCAAGTGATAAATATTATATACTTTTTGATAATTTAAGGATTAGCAACTTTTCTTGTATTTCTATTGGATCCGGCATGGTTTACCCTCTGACGTCATTTGTCTAGACGTCTAGACGTCTAGACGTCTAGACGTCTAGACGTCTAGACGCCTAAGAAGGGCGTCTAGACGTCTAGACAAATGACGTCAGAGGGTAAATCGTGCCGGATCCAATAGAAATAGAAGAAAGGTTGCTAATCCTTGATTTATCAAAATTATTATTATTATTATTATTATTATTATTATTATTATTATTATTATTATTATTATTATTATTATTATTATTATTATTATTATTATTATTATTATTATTATTATTATTATTATTATTATTATTATTATTATTATTATTATTATTATTATTATTATTATTATTATTATTATTATTATTATTATTATTATTATTATTATTATTATTATTATTATTATTATTATTATTATTATTATTATTATTATTATTACTATTATTACCATAACAGTGATTCTAACGCATTTCATTGTTATAAAGATTAGCAACTTTTCTTGTATTTTTATTGGATCCGGCATGGTTTACCCTCTGACGTCATTTGTCTAGACGTCTAGACGTCTAGACGTCTAGACGCCTAAGAAGGGCGTCTAGACGTCTAGACAAATGACGTCAGAGGGTAAATCGTGCCGGATCCAATAGAAATAGAAGAAAGGTTGCTAATCCTTGATTTATCAAAATTATTATTATTATTATTATTATTATTATTATTATTATTATTATTATTATTATTATTATTATTATTATTATTATTATTATTATTATTATTATTATTATTATTATTATTATTATTATTATTATTATTATTATTATTATTATTATTATTATTATTATTATTATTATTATTATTATTATTATTATTATTATTATTATTATTATTATTATTATTATTATTATTATTATTATTATTATTATTATTATTATTATTATTATTATTATTATTATTATTATTATTATTATTATTATTATTATTATTATTATTATTATTATTATTATTATTATTATTATTATTACTATTATTACCATAACAGTGATTCTAACGCATTTCATTGTTATTATCAATTTTTTTATTATTATTTGTTTGTTTGTCTGTTTTTTATCTTGAAAAAGATGTGATTCTTTATTCGGTGCCACAAAATAATAACTGCTTTTTTCGTGGCGTTTTTCTCTTACCACTCATATTTGTTTGCATAAAACATCAATATTTTTTATACATGATAATAATAAAAATTGTTTGAAAAAAATTGTATTTTCATTCCTTCTTTATACCTTTTTTTATTAAAAGAAGCTAAGGCCGCGACGCTTCATTTTGTCCAGTCGAAGATATATTTGAATACATTTTTCGTTTTTACACATCTTCGTTTCTAATTTTGTTATTCGTGAGTAATCATATATATTTTGGAGGGTTCCTTCCCCTTACGCTCCAATCGGAGCACGAAATAACGTTACTTTTGACTTCTCGGGAGATGGGACAAAATAAATTTGTCGTTCCCTAAGCGAGTTTTTCCCGAGGAAACCGAAAAAAAAGTTACTGAATCTAGGATTTCGAGTAGCCAAGTAAGGTTAAGCGTGTTTTAACGAAGTAATAAATCGAAACTGCGGTCGCCTTTCGCGATCCGTCGATTATTTTTTCGAAGCGGCTTCGGATATCATAAAACTAAAAGCAGCTGGAGAGTGTTTATACGCCCCTTGTTACTTTCCGTGGGGTGTCGGGCCTTCTAAAGTACACTTTGAAAATTAACATGAAAATATCTAAAGGGTTCCTTCCCCCCCTTCTGCTACGATCGGGGCACTAAATAACGTTACTTTCGACTTCTCGAGAGTAGGGGCAAAATAAATTTTTCGTTCCCTAAGCGAGTTTTTCTCGCGGAAGCCAAAAAAAAATTATGGAATCTTTTTCTCGGGTAGTGGTGTCAACAATTCCGTTAACGGTCCTCGCGCTTAGGCGCGGTGGGTTGAGCTGTCTGTATCCGTAGGTAAGCTAGAAGGTAGCAAATTTTGAGGATTTCTACTTCTCGGGCGCCGCACTCTAGTCGCAAAGTAGGGTTAAAAATTCGCGCTTTTTCTTTAGGGTGGACGTGTTTTTAGCCCCCTTTTAAAGACCGAGACCTCATTAAATCTTTTTTATATATATACCAACCCCCCCTTCACCCCTTAGTGATTTACCGTTATTTTTCTGCCTATTTTTAACGAATCGATGAAAAAAAGGACAAAAATATCAACCCTACTCTGGCGTTTCCTTTTTTAGTTTTATGGTAATAAAATATTTTGTCTTGTTTCATTTTTTATTCTTCAGTTATTAAAATATTTTTTTTGACGAAAGCGTGAAATAACGTTAAATTTTACTTCTCGGGAGATGGTGCAAAATATATTTTTCATTCCTTAAGCGAGTTTTTTTTCAAGGGAAACCAAAAAAAATTAATTACGGAATCAAAGTCTATAAAGAATTGATGATCAGGTACTCACGTATTATATAAATTTTTTTCTTTATACTTAATTTTTCTAAATCTTAATAATTAAATATTTCCAGCTATCATGTAAATCGAAGGAGTTTTTTTTCATCTTAATTGTGAAAGATATGAAATTCGGTGATGTTGGAGAGTTCTGACAATCGAGAACTCAACTTTAGATCGTAGGTATTACGTATTTTTGCGCTGACCGCCGCATGGCCACTCTTTTCGCATTGGAACCCACCAATATAACATTCCTGAACAATGCACTTGATTACATTGGAAATTCTCGCTAAGGTAGCGCACTTAAAATGGAACAAGCGCCCTAAACTGGGATCCGGCATATCGATATAAACTCGAAAACGGTAAGAGATGGATACTTCTATTCTTCCTTTTTGGAATTAGCGAGTGCAAATTGTTAGGCCGGTTGAAAATCGAGACCTACGATGCCAATAAGAGGAAAGTTAAAAAATTTATATTGTTTATGATTGATATTATTGCAGAATGCAAAAATGGCATTTATTTCTAGGTATCGTGTAAATCAAAAGAGTTTGTTTTCATCTTAGTTGTGAAAGATTGGAAATTTGGGGTGTCAGAAAGTTCTGACCTTCGAGAACCTCGGATGACCTTATATTATAAGCATTACGATTTTGTGCTGGGCGACGCATGGCCCGTCTTTTCGCATTCGAACAAACTAATATAACATTCCTGAACAATGCCCTAAATTACGTAGGGATTTGTGTCGCTAAGGTAGCACACCTAAAATCATCGAGTGCCCTAAAAAAGGAGGTCGACATCCTAATATTAACTCGAAAACGGTAAGAGACTGGAGTTTATTTATCCTTTCCGGTTCTTCGACATACTACGTGAATTTCTTATTAGAGGCCGCTCCTCCTTCCGAGAAACAAAAGATGTCGCTTCATAGTTCTTGATTTAAGATAATGAGATTGCTAATTTATATATAATCTATATCCTTCTATATACTTTTAAGATTAAACCGCCCTGTTTTCCGAGACGCGGGTTACGGTAATTTTTCATCATCGTCAAAAACAACAAAAAAAACACAAAACGTTTCATTTTAAACATTCCAGTTTGACCGACATGTAGACACCGACATGTAGACACCGACATGTAGACAGACATGTAGACACCGACATATAGACACCGACATGTAGACACCGACATATAGACACCGACATGTAGACACCGACATGTAGACAGACATGTAGACACCGACATATACGACGTCTAGACACCGACGTCTAGACACCGACGTCTAGACACCGACGTCTAGACACCGACGTCTAGACACCGACGTCTAGACACCGACGTCTAGACACCGACGTCTAGACACCGACATGTAGACACTGATATGTAGACACCGACATGTAGACACCGACATGTAGACACCGACATATAGACACCGACATGTAGACACCGACATGTAGACAGACATGTAGACACCGACATATAGACAGCGACGTGTAGACACCGACATATAGACACCGACGTGTAGACACTGACATGTAGACACCGACATGTAGACAGACATGTAGACACCGACGTGTAGACACCGACATGTAGATACTGGTATGTAGACACTGACATGTAGACACCGACATGTAGACACCGACATATAGACACCGACATGTAGACACCGACATGTAGACAGACATGTAGACACCGACGTGTAGACACCGACATGTAGACACTGATATGTAGACACCGACATGTAGACACCGACATGTAGACACCGGCATATAGACACCGACATGTAGACACCGACATGTAGACGCCAACATGTAGACAGACATGTAGACACCGACATGTAGAACGACATGTAAACCGTCGTGTAGACAGACATGTAGACCAATATATTAACCGACGTGTACACCAATATGTAGACCGTCATGTAGATATACATGTAGAAAGACATGTAGACCGTTATGTAGACCGACGTGTAGACCGATGTGTAGTCCGACATATAGATCATCGTGTAGACATACATGTAGACCGTCATGTAGATATACATGTATACCGACATAAACAGCCCGTAAATAGCCCTACTCATGTCATTTTCCGTGATGGGTTTTCACGACTTTTTTTTCATAGTCCCCTGACAAATTTGAAATACCTAATAAATATATTTTTTACTTTTCTGTTTTTATCCCTCATTTTACCCTGCGATACGAATTTTCCAAAGAAAATATGGAAATTTTCCACGAGCCCGAAACTAAAAATGATAAAAATGATGGTCAATTTTATAAGAAGTTTTATATTTACCTTTTTAATGAATATGGCATTAAAAGAAACGAATTGGAATATAAAACCTCTACGTATTATGCTCATTTGAATAAATTTAAATACCTGTTAGAAAACAAGCTATTACCGAAAATAGCAACATCCTATACAAAAAGTGATCATCCCTTCAATATATTGTTTGAAGAATTTTTAGAATCAACACCATTAGAAAATAAAAACTCTAAAAATAAAATCGAAGAGCTCAAAAAACATTATATTGCTACGAATGAAGATAATATACGGAAATTTCGAAATTACTATTGGGTGTCTTATAAAGATTACACAACTAAAAAATGCGAAGATAAAGGTATTGATCCCGCCACTTTAGATATCCCGTCAAACAGGACAAAGAAATACCGCATGAGAAAAACCTTTCATGAAATATTTGTTAAAAATAGAAAAGAAGAACAATTAAACCGATCAAAAGAAACGCCCTTAAAACTGAAGAGAAAAAGAGACGCAATATTAAGAAATGTTTCAGCTAAACAAAAACGAAAAGTTGATGACGTATCTTCCTTGGAATATGAAGATACTGATGTTATACCGCTACCAAAGAAGCGTAAGTCTTCTCCACCGCCGACAAAGGCACTGTCTCTAATATCATCGTCGAATACGTCGCAGAATGAAAATTCTCTAAATCAACCATCAACGTCGTCGATGTCACCACCGAAATTTCTTCCCGTTTCTTCTGTGACAACTAAATATAAAGCTTGGAAAAAATACGATAAGCCTGAGATCAAGTTCGATTTGTCTTTTTCTTATTCGCCGGGGTTCTTACAATTGATTGAAAATATAAGCAAATTGGAAGGTGTAGAATCTGAAGATGTCGCTTCATAGTTCTTGATTTAAGATAATGAGATTGCTAATTTAAATAAATTTTTCTAAATAAAAATGGTTTTATTATTATATATAATATATAAGTGATTAGTAATTTTTTTCATTTAACTAATAAATCTAATAATTATAAATTAAATTTAACTATTATTTTCCTAGCGCGATAAATATAAAGTTGGATATTAAGCATTCTACAAGCCTATGCGTAAGAATTGTCTCCAAGAACTCGAGCCACATTATCTACAATAAATAGGACTAAACAGGGCCGCATCACGATGTTAATATCTGTTCAACCCGTGAATATATCTTATAGAACTTTACTTTCGCTCGCGCGAGGATCTGCCATTGTGGAAGAGATATTAAAAAATAACAGAAAGGAAGACCTTTTAAGGGCAAAAATTCACGTTGAGTTTTGTTCAGTTGATGGGGTTGAAGATGACAACGCTCGCGATGTTATTTCGTTATATTCTTACGACGAATGCCTTTTTCCAATTTTCAAAATCCTTCGTTTCAAAATTGCCAAATTCTTGGGTGAAGACGAAATTCAAAACTTTATCTTTGGTAATGGTAACGAGTCGACTATTAAAATTTCCATTACCGATGAAAATAAAAAAACGAATAAACGTGCTACTAAGAAAGTACTATCAACCTCGGAATTCTTCGAAATAGATAACAATGAGAGTAGAAACGAGGATTCGGATAATCCTCCTCCTCGAGACAACGCAATTGTCTAGTGTGTAAAATTAAGGGAAAAATTAACGATTTGAATTTTCAAAAATTTAATTGAAAAAAAAGTTTGCATAAATACATATATATATATATATAATCGATTTGCTTTTCATTTTACCTTAATCTAAACCAGATTTTGATTCTATATTTTGACGGTTCATTTTGTCTCGACAATTGCTATTTTTTTATTTTTTTTATTATTAAAATTAAACTGGCCAACCTTCCCAGGTCTCACTGCCATTTTATCATCATCGTTTATTTCACCCGGTTTCATCGGTTAGTTACGTCTCTGCGCGCTCATACCCGAATTTGAAATCACTAACGTTAATCATCGAAGAATATCAATATCCAAACCTGGTTTTTTGCGTTTCTATCAACGTTTGTTTACCAAAAATAGAGTACTTGGAAATTCTTAAAGAAAACTTAATAAAGTATAGTGGTCAAAGAGAGTATTATTCCGGCGACCGAAGCTCGATGGAGATTAACAGTATCGCTGCTCGCTTTCCTAGTGTCCAAAAACTGGATTTGGAGGGATTGAATGTGATGTTTGAAAAGCCCAGGAAATATTTGACATCCCCACAACTCCACAACGATTTCTCGAACGTAAAAGATCTGACAATACGGCTCACTAATAGGAAATCCACCGAAAATATTTTAGAAATAACTCCCAATCTGAAAATTCTCCGATTAACATTTTTTGACGACGCCGAATTTTATATTCTAGGCAGCAAGAATTTAAGTTTCATCAAATCGTTGGAGATAAAACATTTGATAATCTCCGAGATTCATCGAGACCCTCCGTCCACCGCCGCGCTTGAGAAACACGTTATTCAAAAAATGAAGAACGGGCTTCAAGAAAGAACGAAAGATTTCGACCGGACAGCGATTTCCTTTTTTAAAAATCTTCAAACCCTTTCGTTGGTGGCTCGAAAACTTCGAAAAGAGGAAAAGCTTAAATTATCTTTCACGAGGCTATCTCGAAACGGAAGAGGAATGATAAAAGAAGGAAAAGAAGATGGTGATGATGATGGAAGCGTCGTCGTTTTTAATTTTGACGACCTAACGCTTCGACGCGAGAAGGTCGGAACGAGCGAGATCATAGACGATATCGTAGGACTTTCGAAAAACAAGAAAGGTTTCAAATTTGAAGTGAGTAGTTTTGACTGCAAAACGATGGATTATATTCTGAGTTTTTTTCATCACTGGAATTGGCTGAAAGGAAATTGAATTCGTTGGGTTAAAGATATTTTCTTATTTTGAGACTCTAATATTGAAAATATTTGATTTGATAATTAATATTTAAATATGTTGCTTGTTTATTTGTATACCCGTTTTTTATTAATTTTTATTTTTCGATATATACCTGCGTTATTATAATTTGCTTATAAATAGCCGCTCGGTGTTGTGAGAACTTCAAGTCAGTGAATCGCAGCTATCGGATAGGAGGTATCGCTTGATCTTAGAGTATTATTCTTCCGTTTTAAACCTTTTGCTCTTGTATAGTTTTATATAAAAATGTCTTTGGGTGCAACATCAGGTGTCTCAACGCGCAATGTTTGTGACGACGGCAACGGTTCCAATTCCGAAGACGCTCTGTTCCCAAAATATTCCAAGGGGTGCTAGCTGCAGAAAGAAATTCTCTTTAATGGAAATGTTTTCGACCTGGAAACTCCAAAAATTAATAAAAGGTGGCAAATGTTTCTACCAGTAAAAATACGGGTTCGAATATAAAACGAACATTAACTACAATTTTTATTCTTTCGTACAAATAATTTAAAAAAATTAATAATTATACATAGTCAAGCGTGAACGCCTTCTTTGAATTTTCTTATTAACCCGTAAACCTCTAAAAAAAGATTCTTAAAAAATGCGTGATTATCGATAGATTGGAAAACCAAATGAAAAGTTTTCCGCCCGGGTTTGAAAGATGAATCACTTAAGAAGCTAAAAAAAGTTTTTGGGTCACGAAAATATAATTCATCTTTTAACCATAACTTTGAAACCTTTCGCCAATCTGTAACATCATCAAAACGAACTGGCGAACTGCGCATCTTGAAATAATCGTATATTTTTATATTCCATCGAATGCTGGGATATCCAGAAACATCGGTCATTGTCACCACAAGTTTTTCTAACAGTTGGCTGAGATTGGTTCTGTGCGTAGGATTAGCGCATTCCCAAAAGTAGCTTGAACATCTTTCCTCATCATCTAGTAAGCATTTATCGAAATTAAATTCTACTACACCTCTTTTCAAAGAACGAGTGATATCAAAAAGATTGTAAATTCTGCAAGGATCAAAGTCTCGACGCCGGTCGATGAACGCGATGATATTTTCTAGGTTTGGAGACGCGCGACAGATATCGAGTAAATCGTCAGAAAAATCAATCTTTAATTCAAGCAATTTATCGAAAGTGGCTTTATTTTCTTCACGCGTTGTCATTACGTAAGGCTGACGTAAATATTTATTTGTTTGGATTATAGTGTAGAGCAGATCCGGTGTCATTTCGTAGTCATCGCTAAGCTTACGTAAATAAAAATTATTTATTTCGATTTCTAAGCCAGTCAAATTCGGAAACGCTTCGATGATTTTATTACTCAAAGAACCGCAATCAGGATCTGGTCCGTCTTTCCTGAATATTTCGTCATATGATAATCTCAAAACACGCACATTTTGAAATTGGAATGGGGAAATGGTGTCGACATTTTTGTTTCTTTTAAGGACAGCATTGAAATGACAAACGTTCGGTAAATTCAATTCTAAGAAACCGTCATTCTTTCTAATACTCCTTTGCAATCGGTTTCTAAAGTCTTTGGTGTCCCAGGAATCAATTATTTTCTTTTCTGTTTCCTTTCGCCACGATCGACCCGCGTGTAAATGGCATATTTGTTCACACTCTTCGCGATTCTGACGCATAAACAGTATCATAACCGCATAAATCCCTTCGCATGCGAGACAGAATGGTATTTCTATTACGCTTTTTTCACGATCTTTAGTGAGAAATTTCCAGAAATTATATTGCAACAATGTTAATAAACCGTGAAATACATCATCGGGATATTCGTCTCCTGCTGCGGTTTTTTTTTCCTTTTTCGATAATTTTACTTGCTTTTTGAGTGGTGGCGGAGTTTCGCTGATTTCCCATTCGATTATTCTTCTGTTTTCGATTTCAACAACTACGACTAATTTTGATAATTTTTTTTTATGACAATTACGGCAGATTTCGTACATGTCATCCAACATTATATAGGGGTAGCTTGGAAATACTGTTTCTTCCAAAGAGAAACTGAAAATCAATTCTAACGTTTTAACTCCAGTTTTTATAGCTAGTTCTCTTACAAAACTGTTATCAACAACAGTAGATGGATGTTTATGGTTTAAACGCACTCCAATTTTTTGTAAGTTAAACAGTGATGAGATTTCGATAATTTCCGTTATGTTGTTAAAATCCAGAGTTAATTCTTTTAAAAAAGGAAAATTAAGTTTCAACGATTCAATATCTTCCTCATGTTCTTCTTCCTTATTGAAAGCTCTTTTCCTAGTTGGAGAAATTCTGTTTTCCTTCCCTTTGCAATGGTGATGTTGCGTCAATTCAACATCTTTCTCATCTTCTTCCTCATCAAAAGCTCTTTTCCTAGCTAGAGAAATTCTGTTTTTCTTTCTTTTGCAACATCTACATATTAGTTTTAAAGCGTTCAGATTTGGAAATAAGATGGAAATATTTTTTAGCATTTCGAGAAAGTCGTCTTGGGTGATAGGGTTAGTACCCGTATTAATAATTTCTAGCTTCCCGACACGAAATAACATTTGATATGGCTTTTCTTTCATTAAATTCGTTAATTTTATAAAAGTTTCATGCTGGTCTAAAAAAATAATCAAAGATTTTAAGCGTTCGTATCCGGTTCCCATTGTTCTAAAAACTTTAATGGTTTTAGCAACCGCGGGAACACCATCGGCACAACTTTCTTCAATCATATACTTGGTCAGCGTCAGGGCTATTGATTCGGTCGTCCTGTACGGATTTTGCGTCGCATTTTCAAGAAAGTCTAGAAAGCTCGCCGAGCTCGTTTTCTCTTCGGCCGAATCGAATAGCGGTAAGAGCAGGTTGAAATTTAATTCCTTCGACCCGTATTTTTCGGTCAAATGATTCATAATCAGATCACAGTATACCGAGAACATTTTCGAATCCGAAATTTCGAATGCATCTCGGAGGGACGATGTTTCGAAAACGGCCGTCATCGCTAAATCTTGCAAAGCTTTCACATTCTTTTCCATTTCGAGGTAATAGTAATCGAATTCAGGTTCAAAAAAAGATTAAGGTCGCGCTGCTGTATTTTCTTCACCGAAAACAATCACAACTACCGTATAATAAAAAGTTCTTTTGATTGGCAGATACTGGTCTATAAACGGTATCACCGAAGAGACGTTACTTAATGTTAAAATATTTATTATTTCGACTCCTTTTTATATGCCAGGAATAATAAAAAAATAAATTTATTTATTTATTTAATTTATCTAAAAATTAAAAAAAAATCCATTGTTTTTTTTAGGAAAATGAATATATATATAAGAAAATTATAATTGCTAAGAATTTGAAAAAAATTTATTGCGAGTGAATCCTATAAATACCGGTTCAGTGTTGTGGGAACTTCAAATCGTTGAGCCGCAGCTAACGGAAAGGAAATCTCTCGCACTCCTACTATTTTTATTTCCGTTTTAAACCCACTGCATTTGTTTAGTTATTATTATCTATATATAAAAAATAAGAAATGTTTTCGAGTAAAAGATCAAGCCTTGCGCCACGCGATACTGTTGAAGACGACGAAGGAGCGACGGTCATCAAAATGTACGACAGTTACGACCTGCAAAAACATTTCCTAATGGATGGAAATGCTCTCGACCTGGATAAGTTTAAGAAGCTCCAAGAAATAATAAAGGATGATCCTAAACTTCTAACAAGTCCAGTCGAATATTTGCTGCAGAATCCCTACAATGATTATATGCTTAAGATTCCTAGCGCCATAAAATTTACAATCTGGGAAGACCAAATACACGAAGACGGACATAATTTTTTTGGTAAATTAAATTGGTTCGAATATTTGAAAACCTTAATAATAAAAGTAGATAGCTTTGTAAATTTTAATAGAGCGATTATAAATGCGAGGCCATTAACCCAAATTGAAACGGTAAAATTAATTATGAAGAACAATGATGGAAAATTCAACATCCTTAAAGTGCTTGAAATTTTCCTGAACGTGGTTGACCTCGAAATAAAATGTCAAAAGATAAGCATGTGGTTTGAAAAAACTGAATACACACTATTCGGGTTTAAAAAAATGCTAAAGCAGCAATCAAAAGTAATAGTGATGGATTATAACTGCATTGACGATGTGTGTGAATTCTTATCATCCCGATACTCAATAAATAAAATCAGCTTGTATTTAAACGCTTATGATCAGCCTCCTAACGTCGACTTCGATAAGCTAATTCGCCTACTTCAGAAAGCCAGCCCTACCACCTTACTGGAGATAGTTTTATATTTTAGTCTTAGAAAAAGATCATTCAGGCAGCACAATTCGCATTCGCTGACTACCGATCCTTTGGAACCGGAAAAGTTTTATTTTAGTTCTCATATGCTAAAAAATCTTGTTTTAGCCGCTGACGTTGGAAAAACAACCTACTTCGAATGTCGAGAAAATTTTGACCCCGAGCATCGTAGAATATTGGAATGGAAACTGCAAACTGAGTGGGATTACAGTCAAAATTTTAAATCCTTAAATAATATCACTTCTACCCCAAGGAAAAACTTTTTTAAAAATCTTGTTAGATATGTGACGGTCCCGAACAACCAAGGTAAAAAACAAATCAGTATATTATCTCAGTTTCTATTCATGTTTGTTTGTCAATTTTCATTTTATAGTGAGGAACGTTATTGCCATTGTGAGCGGCATAATAATAAGAGACGATTTTATCGCAAACCTGAAGCGCCCGTCGTTGAAGGAATACCCGATTCGCAAAGCAAAAACATTTGCGTAAAAAATCCGCATAAGAAAGTAAAAACAGATGAAGAGTATTTTGCATCTCAACGCGATAACAAATAAATTACTTTCAAAGAACTTCACATCTCCTTTTCCTTTTTAATGTATATATATATATATATATATATATAAATAACTTTCTCTTTGTCTATTAATAATTTACTGTATGCTAATGAAAGTTATATAACCAAAATGTTTAAAATAAAGGTTTAAATAAATTTTTTGAATTCACAGTTTTTATTCCTAATAAAAAAATTGAATTGTAATACGCTAGAAAATGATCTTAGTTCATAGAAATTTTTCCATAGGTAAGATTAGTCATAGTTTTCGCAAAACCTAACGGAAAAAGTAAAATGGTGCGGGAACCTACTACCTATTCCCGCAGTACTGCGTTACCAAAAACTTAAAAAAAAGCAGCAGCAGCAAAAGCGAGTAAAAATACCGGACTCGCCGCCGCCGCCGCCGCCGCCACCACCGATACCAACACTCATCATCATCATCATCATTTCCTCCGAACGGAAGAATTTATTTAAGTCACCAAAAAATTCTCGTATCGTTAATAAAAATGAAAAGAACGAACGAGAGAACCACGATATTTCTTTCCGACGGTGACTTCCAAACCCCCACCCGCCCGTTTAAACGGCCTAAATACTATCTACCCATAATCCCGTCCCGTCGGAAATAAATATCGTCGTTCTTTCCCTGGTTTTTCAACAGAGTAAAAGAGAAAACAAAGAGAAAAAAAAGAGAAGCGCGCGCGCTAGCAGAGTGAGGCACTACGGCAGAACGTACGTACCAAACTTTTTGTCATCGCTTTAGCTATCTTCGACCCCTCCTCCTGCGTTCGTGTATCGTGTGTCGAGCGTTTGTCGTGTCTGTCGTTAATTAATCGAATACAAAAAAAAATAATACCGCGCCATCGAGACGATGATCATCCGCCATTATTCGAACGAGCTCGAGAACCAACCTCGATCGATTGGTCCCGGCTGGTTTATATAAAAAAAATAAAAATAAAAGGACGGACAATGGACTCGGTCGCCCATTGAACGAACTCTGCAATGAAACGCATCCTAATGAACAAATGCATGCGCGAACGCGAAAATCTTCACTGGGATACCGTTCATGTACAGTAATGAAAAATAGACGAATAAGGCGAATGAATCGTCGTCGTCGACGACGCGATATATTTTTTTTTCTATTCGATCGTATTACGTTTGTCGTTTGGTTGGTTGGTTCGAGTAACAGAGACTCGTTTCTTTCGGAGGGAGGAATCTCAAGATATTACCGGGCTCCACGACGGGGACGTACGATGACAGGGAGCCCGTGAGCATCTGTCGTCATCAGCGTTCGAAACCTGTGTGTTTGGGGTATAAGTAAGTGTTCGTGAGTAAACCGAATAGGTTTGAAAAATAAAATAAATTTCAGTAGAAGAGAAAGGATTTTTTAAAGGGAACCCGCCCGTATATAACCATAAATACGCAATCGATCACGTAAATACGAGATATGTACGGGCAGATTCGAAAAAAACCATTGTTCGAGCGAACCACTGGGCTCGCTCGCGGATCGATGTTTTTTTGGGGATAGGATAGGAGAGAGGTAAAAAAAACTATCGACCCGAAGATCTAACTAACGAACTAACTCACTAAAGAGCTAGACAAACCTAACGCTATTTCGAACGCTTCGGACAAATTTTCACCCTCGGAAAGAAAAGGAAGGCATCTCTCCGAGGACTAACTGACTACCGCCGTGTAATTTTAGTTTATTTATCTAATCGCTATGATGGAAAGACACCGTATGACGTCCGAAGGCGACTCGGCTAGTCGAATCCTTTTCTTCGTGAATCCCCTTTTTCAGTGCGACGGTCCTATCCCCACCTGTGAACTTTGGGGCGATCTTGGAAAGCATGTATCCTTCCGTCCAAGGAGTTTATATACCCGCCCAGCCCCGACATAAATCCACGCTCTAAGACCTTCTCTCGTCGATCGGAACTTGGACTTTGGCTTTCGGGTGAACGCCCTAATGTTCGGACATGCGCACCCCTACGGCGTTTCCACTTTTCCGATCGATTCATCGAGACTAAGACCGAACCGTTCGATCGTCATACGGTGATAAAGGAATACGAAAGAGCGAACAGCAAAATAGATTGAAAAAAATAGTCGAAGGGTTTGGATAGATTTAAAGAGGAAGAAATAAATATTTGGATATGAGCGTGGGTGTGTACCTATCGTGTTTTAGGTGTCAAATGAGATTTTACTATCCATCAGCGGTGTTCGAAATACTTACTGGACTCCGCGTCGCTTAGTTAACAGTAACCGGTCGCCTTATCCACTAAGCCATTCACGTTCCCAGAAAAGGAACGTTTCAAGCGTAGTTTTTAAAGCTCCCGGTTTTCTCATTCCATAATTACCTGTGGAAAAAACTTTGCATATTACGTTAGTTATATGGTCCCTAATCTAAAAAAAAATAAAAAAAATCCTTAAATCTAAAAAAAACATGCCTTAAAAACTAAAAAATAAACGCCCGTGCTAAAAAGCGGCACGGAAAAAGTAAAATGGTTCGGGAACCTACTACCTATTCCCGCAGTACTGCGTTACCAAAAACTTTAAAAAAAAAACAGCAGCAGAAGCGAGTAAAAATACCGTACTCGCCGCCGCCGCCACCGACCGATACCAACACTCATCATCATCATCATCATCATCATTTCCTCCGAACGGAAGAATTTATTCAAGTCACCAAAAAATTCTCGTATCGTTAATAAAAATGAAAAGAACGAACGAGAGAACCACGATATTTCTTTCCGACGGTGACTTCCAAACCCCCACCCGCCCGTTTAAACGGCCTACATACTATCTACCCATATCCCGTCCCGTCGGAAATAAATATCGTCGTTCTTTCCCTGGTTTTTCAACAGAGTAAAAGAGAAAACAAAGAGAAAAAAAGAGAAGCGCGCGCGCTAGCAGAGTGAGGCACTACGGCAGAACGTACGTACCACGAAACTTTTTGTCATCGCTTTAGCTATCTTGGACCCCTCCTCCTGCGTTCGTGTATCGTGTGTCGCGTGTCGCGTGTTTGTCGTGTCTGTCGTTAATTAATCGAATACAAAAAAAAAATAATACCGCGCCATCGAGACGATGATCATCCGCCATTATTCGAACGAGCTCGAGAACCAACCTCGATCGATTGGTCCCGGCTGGTTTATATAAAAAAAATAAAAATAAAAGGACGGACAATGGACTCGGTCGCCCATTGAACGAACTGCAATGAAACGCATCCTAATGAACAAATGCATGCGCGAACGCGAAAATCTTCACCGGGATGCGTTCATGTACAGTAATGAAAAATAGACGAATAAGACGAATGAATCGTCGTCGTCGACGACGCGATATATTTTTTTTTCTATTCGATCGTATTACGTTTGTCGTTTGGTTTGTCGTTTGGTTGGTTCGAGTAACAGAGACTCGTTTCTTTCGGAGGGAGGAATCTCAAGATATTACCGGGCTCCACGACGGGGACGTACGATGACAGGGAGCCCGTGAGCATCTGTCGTCATCAGCGTTCGAAACCTGTGTGTTTGGGGTATAAGTAAGTGTTCGTGAGTAAACCGAATAGGTTTGAAAAATAAAATAAATTTCAGTAGAAGAGAAAGGATTTTTTAAAGGGAACCCGCCCGTACATAACCATAAATACGCAATCGATCACGTAAATACGAGATATGTACGGGCAGATTCGAAAAAAAACCATTGTTCGAGCGAACCACTGGGCTCGCTCGCGGATCGATGTTTTTTTGGGGATAGGATAGGAGAGAGGTAAAAAAACGATCGACCCGAAGATCTAACTAACGAACTAACTCACTAAAGAGCTAGACAAACCTAACGCTATTTCGAACGCTTCGGACAAATTTTCACCCTCGGAAAGAAAAGGAAGGCAACTCTCCGAGGACTAACTGACTACCGCCGTGTAATTTTAGTTTGTTTATCTAATTGCTATGATGAAAAGACACCGTATGACGTCCGAAGGCGACTCGGCTAGTCGAATCCTTTTCTTCGTGAATCCCCTTTTTCAGTGCGACGGTCCTATCCCCACCTGTGAACTTTGGGGCGATCTTGGAAAGCATGTATCCTTCCGTCCAAGGAGTTTATATACCCGCCCAGCCCCGACATAAATCCACGCTCTAAGACCTTCTCTCGTCGATCGGAACTTGGACTTTGGCTTTCGGGTGAACGCCCTAATGTTCGGACATGCGCACCCCTACGGCGTTTCCACTTTTCCGATCGATTCATCGAGACTAAGACCGAACCGTTCGATCGTCATACGGTGATAAAGGAATACGAAAGAGCGAACAGCAAAATAGATTGAAAAAAATAGTCGAAGGGTTTGGATAGATTTAAAGAGGAAGAAATAAATATTTGGATATGAGCGTGGGTGTGTACCTATCGTGTTTTAGGTGTCAAATGAGATTTTACTATCCATCAGCGGTGTTCGAAATACTTACTGGACTCCGCGCGTCGCTTAGTTAACAGTAACCGG
The DNA here is from genome assembly GCA_015478945.1 of Trachelipus rathkii. NCBI lineage: Eukaryota > Metazoa > Arthropoda > Malacostraca > Isopoda > Trachelipodidae > Trachelipus > Trachelipus rathkii. The sequence goes on along the minus strand of JABUQX010012604.1, from coordinate 46,376 downwards.
TCGCCTTATCCACTAAGCCATTCACGTTCCCAGAAAAGGAACGTTTCAAGCGTAGTTTTTAAAGCTCCCGGTTTTCTCATTCCATAATTACCTGTGGAAAAAACTTTGCATATTACGTTAGTTATATGGTCCCTAATCTAAAAAAAATAAAAAAAAATCCTTAAATCTAAAAAAAACATGCCTTAAAAACTAAAAAATAAACGCCCGTGCTAAAAAGCGGCACGGAAAAAGTAAAATGGTTCGGGAACCTACTACCTATTCCCGCAGTACTGCGTTACCAAAAACTTAAAAAAAAACAGCAGCAGAAGCGAGTAAAAATACCGTACTCGCCGCCGCCGCCACCGACCGATACCAACACTCATCATCATCATCATCATCATTTCCTCCGAACGGAAGAATTTATTTAAGTCACCAAAAAATTCTCGTATCGTTAATAAAAATGGAAAGAACGAACGAGAGAACCACGATATTTCTTTCCGACGGTGACTTCCAAACCCCCACCCGCCCGTTTAAACGGCCTACATACTATCTACCCATATCCCGTCCCGTCGGAAATAAATATCGTCGTTCTTTCCCTGGTTTTTCAACAGAGTAAAAGAGAAAACAAAGAGAAAAAAGAGAAGCGCGCGCGCTAGCAGAGTGAGGCACTACGGCAGAACGTACGTACCACGAAACTTTTTGTCATCGCTTTAGCTATCTTGGACCCCTCCTCCTGCGTTCGTGTATCGTGTGTCGCGTGTCGCGTGTTTGTCGTGTCTGTCGTTAATTAATCGAATACAAAAAAAAAATAATACCGCGCCATCGAGACGATGATCATCCGCCATTATTCGAACGAGCTCGAGAACCAACCTCGATCGATTGGTCCTGGCTCGTTTATATAAAAAAAATAAAAATAAACGGACGGACAATGGACTCGGTCGCCCATTGAACGAACTGCAATGAAACGCATCCTAATGAACAAATGCATGCGCGAACGCGAAAATCTTCACCGGGATGCGTTCATGTACAGTAATGAAAAATAGACGAATAAGACGAATGAATCGTCGTCGTCGACGACGCGATATATTTTTTTTTCTATTCGATCGTATTACGTTTGTCGTTTGGTTTGTCGTTTGGTTGGTTCGAGTAACAGAGACTCGTTTCTTTCGGAGGGAGGAATCTCAAGATATTACCGGCTCCACGACGGGGACTTACGATGACAGGGAGCCCGTGAGCATCTGTCGTCATCAGCGTTCGAAACCTGTGTGTTTGGGGTATAAGTAAGTGTTCGTGAGTAAACCGAATAGGTTTGAAAAATAAAATAAATTTCAGTAGAAGAGAAAGGATTTTTTAAAGGGAACCCGCCCGTATATAACCATAAATACGCAATCGATCACGTAAATACGAGATATGTACGGGCAGATTCGAAAAAAAACCATTGTTCGAGCGAACCACTGGGCTCGCTCGCGGATCGATGTTTTTTTGGGGATAGGATAGGAGAGAGGTAAAAAAAACTATCGACCCGAAGATCTAACTAACGAACTAACTCACTAAAGAGCTAGACAAACCTAACGCTATTTCGAACGCTTCGGACAAATTTTCACCCTCGGAAAGAAAAGGAAGGCATCTCTCCGAGGACTAACTGACTACCGCCGTGTAATTTTAGTTTATTTATCTAATCGCTATGATGGAAAGACACCGTATGACGTCCGAAGGCGACTCGGCTAGTCGAATCCTTTTCTTCGTGAATCCCCTTTTTCAGTGCGACGGTCCTATCCCCACCTGTGAACTTTGGGGCGATCTTGGAAAGCATGTATCCTTCCGTCCAAGGAGTTTATATACCCGCCCAGCCCCGATAAAAATCCACGCTCTAAGACCTTCTCTCGTCGATCGGAACTTGGACTTTGGCTTTCGGGTGAACGCCCTAATGTTCGGACATGCGCACCCCTACGGCGTTTCCACTTTTCCGATCGATTCATCGAGACTAAGACCGAACCGTTCGATCGTCATACGGTGATAAAGGAATACGAAAGAGCGAACAGCAAAATAGATTGAAAAAAATAGTCGAAGGGTTTGGATAGATTTAAAGAGGAAGAAATAAATATTTGGATATGAGCGTGGGTGTGTACCTATCGTGTTTTAGGTGTCAAATGAGATTTTACTATCCATCAGCGGTGTTCGAAATACTTACTGGACTCCGCGTCGCTTAGTTAACAGTAACCGGTCGCCTTATCCACTAAGCCATTCACGTTCCCAGAAAAGGAACGTTTCAAGCGTAGTTTTTAAAGCTCCCGGTTTTCTCATTCCATAATTACCTGTGGAAAAAACTTTGCATATTACGTTAGTTATATGGTCCCTAATCTAAAAAAAATAAAAAAAAATCCTTAAATCTAAAAAAAAAACATGCCTTAAAAACTAAAAAATAAACGCCCGTGCTAAAAAGCGGCACGGAAAAAGTAAAATGGTTCGGGAACCTACTACCTATTCCCGCAGTACTGCTTTACCAAAAACTTAAAAAAAAGCAGCAGCAGCAAAAGCGAGTAAAAATACCGTACTCGCCGCCGCCGCCGCCACCGATACCAACACTCATCATCATCATCATCATCATTTCCTCCGAACGAAAGAATTTATTTAAGTCACCAAAAAATTCTCGTATCGTTAATAAAAATGAAAAGAACGAACGAGAGAACCACGATATTTCTTTCCGACGGTGACTTCCAAACCACCACCCGCCCGTTTAAACGGCCTAAATACTATCTACCCATATCCCGTCCCGTCGGAAATAAATATCGTCGTTCTTTCCCTGGTTTTTCAACAGAGTAAAAGAGAAAACAAAGAGAAAAAAAGAGAAGCGCGCGCGCGCTAACAGAGTGAGGCACTACGGCAGAACGTACGTACCAAACTTTTTGTCATCGCTTTAGCTATCTTCGACCCCTCCTCCTGCGTTCGTGTATCGTGTGTCGCGTGTCGAGCGTTTGTCGTGTCTGTCTTTAATCGAATACAAAAAAAAATAATACCGCGCCATCGAGACGATGATCATCCGCCATTATTCGAACGAGCTCGAGAACCAACCTCGATCGATTGGTCCCGGCTGGTTTATATAAAAAAAATAAAAATAAAAGGACGGACAATGGACTCGGTCGCCCATTGAACGAACTCTGCAATGAAACGCATCCTAATGAACAAATGCATGCGCGAACGCGAAAATCTTCACTGGGATACGTTCATGTACAGTAATGAAAAATAGACGAATAAGGCGAATGAATCGTCGTCGTCGACGACGCGATATATTTTTTTTTCTATTCGATCGTATTACGTTTGTCGTTTGGTTGGTTGGTTCGAGTGAAAGAGACTCGTTTCTTTCGGAGGGAGGGAGGGATCTCAAGATATTACCGGGCTCCACGACGGGGACGTACGATGACAGGGAGCCCGTGAGCATCTGTCGTCATCAGCGTTCGAAACCTGTGTGTTTGGGGTATAAGTAAGTGTTCGTGAGTAAACCGAATAGGTTTGAAAAATAAAATAAATTTCAGTAGAAGAGAAAGGATTTTTTAAAGGGAACCCGCCCGTATATAACCATAAATACGCAATCGATCACGTAAATACGAGATATGTACGGGCAGATTCGAAAAAAACCATTGTTCGAGCGAACCACTGGGCTCGCTCGCGGATCGATGTTTTTTTGGGGATAGGATAGGAGAGAGGTAAAAAAACGATCGACCCGAAGATCTAACTAACGAACTAACTCACTAAAGAGCTAGACAAACCTAACGCTATTTCGAACGCTTCGGACAAATTTTCACCCTCGGAAAGAAAAGGAAGGCATCTCTCCGAGGACTAACTGACTACCGCCGTGTAATTTTAGTTTATTTATCTAATCGCTATGATGGAAAGACACCGTATGACGTCCGAAGGCGACTCGGCTAGTCGAATCCTTTTCTTCGTGAATCCCCTTTTTCAGTGCGACGGTCCTATCCCCACCTGTGAACTTTGGGGCGATCTTGGAAAGCATGTATCCTTCCGTCCAAGGAGTTTATATACCCGCCCAGCCCCGACATAAATCCACGCTCTAAGACCTTCTCTCGTCGATCGGAACTTGGACTTTGGCTTTCGGGTGAACGCCCTAATGTTCGGACATGCGCACCCCTACGGCGTTTCCACTTTTCCGATCGATTCATCGAGACTAAGACCGAACCGTTCGATCGTCATACGGTGATAAAGGAATACGAAAGAGCGAACAGCAAAATAGATTGAAAGAAATAGTCGAAGGGTTTGGATAGATTTAAAGAGGAAGAAATAAATATTTGGATGTGAGCGTGGGCGTGTACCTATCGTGTTTTAAGTGTCAAAGGAGATTTTACTATCCACCAGCGGTGTTCGAAATACTTACTGAACTCCGCGTCACTTAGTTAACAGTAACCGGTCGCCTTATCCACTAAGCCATTCACGTTCCCAGAAAAGGAACGTTTCAAGCGTAGTTTTTAAAGCTCCCGGTTTTCTCATTCCATAATTACCTGTGGAAAAAACTTTGCATATTACGTTAGTTATATGGTCCCTAATCTAAAAAAAATAAAAAAAAATCCTTAAATCTAAAAAAAACATGCCTTAAAAACTAAAAAATAAACGCCCGTGCTAAAAAGCGGCACGGAAAAAGTAAAATGGTTCGGGAACCTACTACCTATTCCCGCAGTACTGCGTTACCAAAAACTTTAAAAAAAAAACAGCAGCAGAAGCGAGTAAAAATACCGTACTCGCCGCCGCCGCCACCGACCGATACCAACACTCATCATCATCATCATCATCATTTCCTCCGAACGGAAGAATTTATTCAAGTCACCAAAAAATTCTCGTATCGTTAATAAAAATGAAAAGAACGAACGAGAGAACCACGATATTTCTTTCCGACGGTGACTTCCAAACCCCCACCCGCCCGTTTAAACGGCCTACATACTATCTACCCATATCCCGTCCCGTCGGAAATAAATATCGTCGTTCTTTCCCTGGTTTTTCAACAGAGTAAAAGAGAAAACAAAGAGAAAAAAGAGAAGCGCGCGCGCTAGCAGAGTGAGGCACTACGGCAGAACGTACGTACCACGAAACTTTTTGTCATCGCTTTAGCTATCTTGGACCCCTCCTCCTGCGTTCGTGTATCGTGTGTCGCGTGTCGCGTGTTTGTCGTGTCTGTCGTTAATTAATCGAATACAAAAAAAAATAATACCGCGCCATCGAGACGATGATCATCCGCCATTATTCGAACGAGCTCGAGAACCAACCTCGATCGATTGGTCCTGGCTCGTTTATATAAAAAAAATAAAAATAAACGGACGGACAATGGACTCGGTCGCCCATTGAACGAACTGCAATGGAAACGCATCCTAATGAACAAATGCGCGATCGCAAAAATCTTCACCGGGATGCGTTCATGTACAGTAATGAAAAATAGACGAATAAGACGAATGAATCGTCGTCGTCGACGACGCGATATATTTTTTTTTCTATTCGATCGTATTACGTTTGTCGTTTGGTTTGTCGTTTGGTTGGTTCGAGTAACAGAGACTCGTTTCTTTCGGAGGGAGGAATCTCAAGATATTACCGGGCTCCACGACGGGGACGTACGATGACAGGGAGCCCGTTCTTAGAAATTTTTTAAATAATTAAAATTATTTTCAAAAATATTTCTTGATAATATTAGCTTTTAAATTTAAATAATTTTTAAATCTAAAATTTGAGAGAAACTTTTAAAAAAACTTACCCGAGACGAAGATTTCGTAAAATAGAACACCACTACGTTTATTCAATATTTATGAAATTAAAAGAAATATATAAATAAATTCACTTATTATTAGATAATTTTCATTTTCGCACTTAAAGTGGGTTCGCGCCTTTAGTTTTTGGCGTGAAAAAACTTTTTTCAGGATAACAAATTTTACTTAAATAATTTTTAAATCTAAAATATTATAAAAGAAACTTTAAAAAAAATTCTCCGAGACGAATATTTCCTAAAATAGAACACCACCACGTAATGCTTTTAATCGTTGCCTTTTTTTCTCATCTTGCCTTCTACCTTAATCCAACATTCTAGGGCTGCCGAAGCGCCTTTCTTAAGAGAGAATTATAAAACACGTCCGCTCTGCACCGCTTTCAAAATAAACTGACTCGCACTTATGGAGGCGACGTCTTTAGTTTTTTGCGGGAAACGAATTTATTCAATACATATGAAATTGAAAAAAAAATAATATAAATTTACTTATTAATGGATAATTTTCATTCTCGCACTTAGGGCTGGGGCGCGCTTTTAGTTTTTGGCGGGAAACGACTTTTTTCAAGATAACTGATTTTACTTAAATAATTTTTAAATCTAAATTCTAAAAGAAACTTTAAAAAAAACTTACCCTAGGCGAAGATTTCCTACAATAGAACACCACGATGTAAACGTTGCTCTTTTTTTCTCACCGAGCCTTCTCCTTTCGCCCAGCATCCTATGGGCCGCCGAAGCGCCTTTCTTCAAAGAGAATTATAAAACACGTCCACTCACCACCACGTCCAAAATAAACTGACTCACAGTCAGGGCGGCTGCGCGCATTTAATTTTTGGCGGGAAACGAATTTATTCAATATTTATGAAATTAAAAAATATATATATAAATTCACTTATTATTGGATAATTTCATTTTCGCACTTAGGGTGGGGGCACAACTTTAGTTTTTGGCGGGAAACGACTTTTTTCAATATTTATGAAATTAAAAAATATATATATATATAAATTCACTTATTATTGGATAATTTTCATTTTCGCACTTAGGGTGGGGGCACAACTTTAGTTTTTGGCGGGAAACAACTTTTTTCAAGATAACAGATTTTACTTTAATAATTTTTAAATCTAAAAATTTATAAAAGAAAATTTAAAAAAAAATACTCAGAGACGAAGATTTGCTAAAATAGAACACCATGACGTAAACGTTGCTCTTTTTTTCTCACCGAGCCTTCTCCCTTCGCCCAGCATCCTATGGCCGCCGTAGCGCCTTCCTTCAAAGAGAATTATAAAACACGTCCGCTCACCACCCCGTCCAAAATAAACTGACTCACAGTTAGGGCGCCTGCGCACCTTTAGTTTTTGGCGGGAAAATAATTTATTCTATTATTTAATTTGAAATTAATATATATATTATAATATATATATATATAATATATATATATATATATATATATATATATATATATATATATATATATATATATATATATAAATTCACTTATTATTGATAATTTTCATTTTCGCACTTAGGGTGGGGGCACGACTTTAGTTTTTGCGGGAAATGACTTTTTTCAAGATAACAGATTTTACTTAAATAATTTTTAAATCTAAAAAATTATAAAAGAAACTTTAAAAAAAATACTCCGAAACGAAGATTTCCTAAAATAGAACACCACCACGTAATGCTTTTAATCGTTGCCTTTTATTTTCTCACCTTGCCTTCTACCTTATCCAACATCCTAGGGCTGCCGAGGCGCCTTTCTTAAGAGAATTATAAAAACACGTCCGCTCGGCACTGCTTTCAAAATAAACTGACTCGCATTTAGAGAGGCTGCGCCATTAGTTTTTGACGGGAACGAATTTATTCAATATTTATGAAAATTAAAAGAAAAATATAAATAAATTCACTTATTATTGAATAATTTTCATTTTCGCACTTAGGGTGGGGAGCGACTTCAGTTTTTGGCGGTAAAAAACGTTAAGATAAAAAATTTTACTTAAATAATTTTTAAATCTAAAAATTTTTAAAAGAAACATTAAAAAAAAAATTCTCCGAGACGAATATTTCCTAAAATAGAACACAACCACGTAATGCTTTTTATCGTTCCCTTTTTTTCTCATCTTGCCTTCTACCTTATTCCAACATCTTATGGCTGCCGAAGCTCCTTTCTTAAGAGAGAATTATAAAACACGTCCGATCAGCACTGCTTCCAAAATAAACTGACTCGCATTTATGGAGGCGGCGCCTTTAGTTTTTGCGGGAAACGAATTTATTCAATATTTATGAAATTTAAAAAATTTATATAAATTTACTTATTAATTGATAACTTTCATTCTCGCACTTAGGGGTTGGGGCACGCTTTTAGTTTTTGGAGGGAAACGACTTTTTTCTGGATAACTGATTTTACCTAAATAATTTTCAAATCTAAATTCTAAAACAAACTTTAAAAAAAACTTACCCTATGTTCCGCCGAAGCGCCTTTCTTCAAAGAGAATTATAAAGCTCGTCCACTCACCACCACGTCCAAAATAAACTGACTTACAGTTAGGGCGGCTGCGCGCTTTTAGTTTATGGCGGGAATCGACTTTTTGATTTTCAATTTTTGTTCGCGCCAATTTTAATCATGATCTTTAAAAGAAATTATTATATAATTAAATTTACTTATTACCGAGAAATTTTTATTTTTAAATTATGTTTATTTTAATTATAGAAGATTTCACTTAAATTATTTTTAAATCTAAAATCTAAGAGAAACCTTTAAAAAAAACTTACCCGAGACGAAGATTTCCTAAAATAGAATGCCTCGACGTAATCGTTGCCCTTTTTTTCTTACCACGCCTTCTCCCTTCTTCCTGCATCCCACGGGCAGCCAAAGCGTCTTTCTTGAGAAGAGAGAGTTACAAAACACGTCCGCTCAGTACTGCTTCCAAAAAAAACTTACTCATATTCTTCGGAATTCGCCCTTGTATAGTCATCGCGTTTTATGAGGGCGATGGAGAACTTGTTGAAGAAGGTAGACGCGGCTGACAATTTTCAGCTTTTTTTGTGTTTATTTTATCTAATATCTTTAAAAAAAAAATTTATATAAATTTACTTATTACTGCATAATTTTAATTTTTGAATATCGGGCGCCGGCGCATATTTCATTATTAGTTTTTTCAATAAACGAACTTTATATAACATTTGTAAAAATTATTCACAACCTTACCGTTTCGGTGCTCCGTTTGCGAGCCTTTTTCCATACCGTTCGACGACGACGCCGATGCTCCTTTGTTGAGAGAGAATTATAAAACACGTCAGCTCAGCACCACTTCCAAAATAAACTGACTCTTCTTTTTCGGAAAATTTCCCTCGTATAGTCGTCGCGTTTCACGAAGGCGATGGGCGAACTCGTTGAAGAACGTAGACTCGAATGATAAATTTCATTTTTTTGCCGCCCTTTTCAATCACATTCTTAAAAAAAACATTTTTATATAAATTTACTTATTACTGCAAACTTTTTATTTTTGAATATGGGGAGGCGACGCGCCTTTCATTAGTTTTTTCAATAAACGACTTTTATATATATAACATTTATAAAAAATAGTTAAAAACTTACCATTTCGTTGCTTCGTTCGCGAGCCTGTTGCACCACTGTTCGACGACGACGCGGGATCTACCATTATTCGGAAGCGCGAGCGCGTCTGGCATTCAAAGTAAGCCACGACGTAATGGACGCCTTCTCCCTTCGTCCAACATCATATGGACTACCGAATCGACTTTCTTAATAGAGACATAAACCGCGTTCGCTCAGCACCACTTCAAAAATTTGTTTATTATAATAATAGATTTTTCTTAAATAAATTTTAAATCTAATATCTAAGAGAAAGTTTTAAAAAAAACTTACCCAGGCAAAGATTTCCTAAAATAGAACGCCACGACGTAATCGTTGCCATTTTGTTCTCACGGCGGCTTCTCCCTTTGTCAAGCATCCAATGGATGGCCGTTGCGCCTTTCTGGAGAGAGAATTATAAAACACGTCCACTCAGCACAGCTTCCAAAATAAACTGACTTCTTTTTCGGAAAATCTCTCTCGTATAGTCGTCGCGTTTCACGAAGGCGACTGGCGAACTTCGTTGAAGAAGATAGACTCGACTGATAAATTTCAATTTTTTGGCACCTTTTTCAATCATCACAATCTTTAAAAAAATGTTTTTTATATAAATTTACTTATTACTGCATACTTTTCAATATTGAATATGGGGCGGCGATGCGCCTTTGACTAATTTTTTCAATAAACGACTTTTATACACATAACATTTATAATAAAAATTATTAAAAACCTTACCGTTTCGGTGCTCCGTTCGCGAGCCTGTTGCACCACTGTTTGACGACGACTCGGGATCTACCATTATTCGAAAGCGCGAGCGCGTCTCGCATTTCAAAGTAAGCCACGACGTAATGGACGCCTTCTCCCTTCGTCCAGCATCCTATGGACCAACGAATCGACTTTCTTCCTAGATACATAAACCTCTTTCGCACAGCACCGCTTCCAAAAATTGTTTATTATGATAGATATTTCTTAAATAAATTTTAAATCTAAAATCTAAGAGAAACTTTGAAAAAAAAACTTACCCAGGCGAAGATTTCCTAAAATAGAACGCCACGACGTAATCGTTGCAATTTTATTCCACCACGCCTTCTCCCTTCGTCCAACATCCTATGGGCCGCCAAAGTGTCTTTCTTGAGAGAATTATAAAACACGTCCGCTCAACACCACTTCCAAACTAAACCGACTTTTCTTCTTCGGAATTTACCCTCGTATAGTCGTCGCGTTTCACGAGGGCGATGGGCGAATTCGTTGAAGAAAATAGACTCGACTGATAAATTTCAACTTTTTGGCGCCTTTTTCAATCACAATCTTTAAAAAAATGTTTTTATATAAATTTACTTATTATTGCATAATTTTCTTTTTTGAATATGGGGTGGCGGCTCGCCTTTCATTAGTTTTTTCAGTAAACGATTTTTATATAGCATTTATATAATAAATTTTACTTAAATTATTTTTAAATCTAAAATCTACGAGAAACTTTTAAAGGAAAACTTACCTGAGACAAAGATTTCCTAAAATAGAATGCCACGACGTTCTAGTTGCCTTTTTTTTTCACCGCGCTTTTTCCCATCGTTCAGCATCCTGTGCGCCGACGAAGCGCCTTTCTTGAGAGAGATTTATAAAACACGTCCGCTCAGCACCGCTTCCAAAATAAACTGACTCCTCTTCTTCGGAATTCGCCCTTGCTTAGTCATCGCGCTTCATGAGGGCGATGGGAGAACTCGTTTTAGAAGATTGACTCGACTGATAGTTTTCAATTTTTTTCGCGCCAATTACAATCACGATCTTTAAAAGAATTTATATAATTTAATTTACTTATTACAACGCAATTTTCATTTTGAGTTATGTTTATCATAATAATAATAATATATTTCACTTAAATTAATTTTAAATCGAAAATCTAAGAGAAAATTTAAAAAAAAAACTTACCCAAGACGAAGATTTCCTAAAATAGAATGCCACGACGTAATCGTTGCCTTTTTTTCTCACCGCGCCTTCTCCTTTCGTTCAGCATCATGTGGGCCGCCGAAGCACCTTTCTTGATAGAGAATTATAAAACACGTCCGCTCAGCACCGCTTCCAAAATAAACTGACTCCTCTTCTTCGGAATTCGCCATTGCTTAGCCATCGGGCTTCATGAGGGCGATGGGCAAACTGGTTGATGAAGATTGACTCGACTGATAATTTTCAATTTTTTTTCGCGCCAATTTCAATCAAGATCTTTAAAAGAAATTATTTTATAAATAAATTTACTTATTAGCGCGCAATTTTCGTTTTTGAGTTATGTTTATTATAATAATAATAATAATAATAATAATAATAATAATAATAATAATAATAATAATAATAATAATAATAATAATAATAATAATAATAATAATAATAATAATAATAATAATAATAATAATAATAATAATAATAATAATAATAATAATAATAATAATAATAATAATAGGCGTCACTATAATGACGTCATATTCGTATTAACGATAGTTTAAGCTAAGAAAAATGGTATTTAAAGGTTCAGCCGCCTTTCGCGATTCCCGCCAAGGCCGCACCACTATACTAATAGTGACGTTTCGAAAAGACCCAAAACGACCTACGTGATTGGCGACACCTTTTAGGTATAAACTATCGCTTCAACCCGATATAATGACGTTTCGAAGGCAACTGATATAAGTCGAAGGTCTAAGTATAAGTCGAAGGTCTAAGTGCTTAAAAATAAAAATATCAAAGAAGAAATTTCACAAAATTTTTTTAGGTCGAAATTATTTTTCGGAATTTGCACTTAGACCTTCGACTTATATTAGTTCCCTAAGCGGCGTCACTATTAGACCTCATAATCGGTTTAACTATAGTTTAAGCTTAAGAAAATGGTATTTGAAAGCGTTCAGCCACTTTCGCGATTCCCGTAAGGCGACACTATATTATAGTGACGTTTCGGAGGGAACCCAAAAACGACCTAACGTGATCGGGCGACACCTTTTTGGTACAAACTATCGCTTCAACCCGATATAGTGACGTTTCGAAGGCAACTGATATAAGTCGAAGGTCTAAGTATAAGTCGAAGGACTAAGTGCTAAAAAATAAAAATATCAAAGAAGCTATTTCACAAAAAAAATTTAAGTAGGAATTATTTTTCGGAATTTGCACTTAGACCTTCGACTTATACTAGTATAATAATAATAATAATAATAATAATAATAATAATAATAATAATAATAATAATAATAATAATAATAATAATAATAATATTAATAGATTTTACTTAAATTATTTTTAAATCTAAAATCTAAGAGAAACTTTTAAAAAAAACTTACCCGATACGAAGATTTCCTAAAATAGAATGCCAAGACGTAACCGTCTCCTTTTTTTTCTAACCGCGCCTTCTCCCTTCGTTCAGCATCCTGTGGACCGCCGAAGCGCTTTTCTTGAGAGATAATTATAAAACACGTCCGCTCAGCACCGCTTCCAAAATAAACTGACTCATCTTCTTCGGAATTCGCCCTTGCTTAGTCATCGCGCTTCAAGAGGGCGCTGAGCGAACTGGTTGAAGAAGATTGACTCGTCTGATAATTTTCAATTTTTTTCGCGCCAATTTCAATCACGATCTTTAAAAAAAAATATTTTAAATAAATTTACTTATTACTGCATAATTTTCATTTTTGCATATGGGGTGGAGGGGCACCTTTCTCGAGAGAGAATTATAAAACACGTGCGCTAAGCACCGCTTCCAAAATTTTTAACTAATAATAATAGATTTAACTTAAATAATTTTTAAATCTAAAATTTAAGAGAAGCTTTTAAAAAAACTCACCCGAGGAGAAGATTTCCTAAAATAGAACGACACGACGTAATCGTTGGCTTTTTTTCTCACCGCGCCTTCTCCCTTCGTCCAGCATCCTATGGGCCGCCGAAGCGCCATTCTTCAGAGAATGCGGCCCGCATTTAATTTTTTGCGGGAAACGACTTTTTTCAATATTTATGAAATTAAAAAAAAGTATATATATAAATTTACTTACTATAGGAAAATTTCCTTTTCGCACTTAGGGTGGCGGCGCCCCTTTAATTTTATGCGGGAAACAACTTTTTTTTCAAGATTTAGCAAGCGCCTTTAGTTTTGGGTTGGAAACGACTTTTTACAAGGTAACATATTATACTTAAATAATTTTTAAATCTAAATTCAAAGAGAAACCTAAAAAAACTTACCCGAGGCAAAGATTTCCTAAAATAGAATGCCACGACGTAATCGTTGCCTTTTTTTCTCACCGCGCCTTCTCCTTTCGTCCAGCATCCTAATGGCCGCCGAAACGCCATTCTTCAGAGAGAATTATAAAACACGTCCGCTCACTACCACTTCCAAAGTAAACTGACTCGCATTTAGGGCGGCGGCGCGCATATAGTTTTTGGCGGGAAACAACTTTTTATATATATATATATATATATATATATATATATATATATATATATATATATATATATATATATATATATATATATATTTATATATAGTATTAATATATATATAAATAATATATAAATTAAATATATATATATATATTATATAATATTATGTAAATTTACTAACTATTGGAAACTTTACTTTTCACACTTATGGCGGCGACGCGCCTTTAGTTTTATGGCGGAAAACGGCTTTTTTTTCAAGGCTTATGAAGAGCCATGTAACCGTACCGAGAAAACTACATGTCTGTGTCCATTCGTCCATCATCCCATGGGCAGCCGAAGCGCCTTTCTCAAAAGAGAATTATAAAACACGTCCGCTCAGCACCGCTTCCAAAATACACTGACTCATCTTCATCGGAATTTGCCCTTAGTCATCGCGCTTCACGAGGGCGATGGGCGAACTCGTTGAAGAAGATAGAATCGACTGATAATTTTCAATTTTCCTTGGTGTCTTTTTCAATCACAATCTTTTAAAAAAAATTATATAAATTAACTTATTACAGCATAATTTTAATTTTTAAATATGAGGGAGGCGACACGCCATTGAATAATTTTTTCAGTAAATGACTTTTATATAACATTTATTGAATTATTTAAAACCTTACCGTTTCGGTGCTCCTCACGAGTCTATTTCACGACCGATCGACGACGAGCGTTATCCTCGTTATTCAGAAGCGCGAACGTCCATTCGTCCAACATCCAATGGGTCGCCGAAGCGCCTTTCTTGAGAGAGAATTTAAAACACGTCCGCTCAGCACCACTTCGAAAATAAACTGATTCTTCTTCTTCGGAATTCGCCCTCGTATATTCGTCGCGTTTCACGAGGGCAATGAGCGAACTCGTTGAAGAAGATAGACTCGACTGATAAGTTTCAATTTTTTTTGGCGGCAATTTCAATCACGATCTTAAAAAAAATATAATTGTATAAATTTACTTATTACGGCAAAATTTTCAATTTTGAATATGGGCAGCGGCCCGTCTTTCTCGAAAAAGAATTATAAAACACATTCGCTCAGCACCATTTCCTAAATTTGTTTATTAATAATAACAGATTTTACTTAAATAATTTTTAAATCTAAAATTTAAGAAAAACTTTAAAAAAAAACTCACCCAAGGCGAAGATTTCCTAAAATGGAATGCCACGACGAAATCGTTGCTAATATATTTCACCGCGCCTTCTCCATTCGTCCAACATCCTATGCCCGCTGAAGCGCCTTTCTTGAGAGAATTATAGATCACTTCCAGTCAGCACCACTTCCAAAATAAACTGAATCTTCTTCTTCGGAATTCTCCCTCGTATAGTCGTCGCGTTTGACGAGGGCGATGAGCGAACTCGTTGAAGAAGATAGACTCAACTGATAAGTTTCAATTTTTTTTGCCGCCAATTTCAATCACGATCTTTAAAAAAAATATATATAAATTTACATATTACTGCATAATTTTCATTTATGGATATGAGAGGCGGTTGCGCGCCTTTCTCGAGAGAGAATTATAAAACACGTCCGCTCAGCACCGTTTCCAAAATTTGTTTATTATTAATAATAGATTACTTAAATAATTTTTAAATCTAAAATTTAAGAGAAACTTTTAAAAAAACTCACCCGAGGCGAAGATTTAATAAAATAGAACACCACGACGAAATCGTTGCGATTTTTTTCCACCGCGTCTTCTCCATTCGTCCAACATTCTATGGGCCGCTGAAGCGCCTTTCTTGAGAGAGAATTATCACTGACTTATCTTTGGGATTTTTGCTTAGTCATCGCGCTTCACGAGGGCAATGGGTGAACTCGTTGGACAAGATAGATCGACTGATAAAAATTTTCAACTTTTTTTTCGAGCCATTTTCAATCAAAATCTTTAAAAAAAATTATATGTAATTTTACTTATTACCGCTTTTAAATACGGGGAGGCGTCATGCTTTTCATTTGTTTTTGTCAGTAAATGACTTTTTTATATAACATTAATAAAATTATTTACAACCTTACCGTTTCGGTGCTCTGTTCGCGAGTCTCTTTCACGACCGTTCGACGACGCCTTCTCCCTTCGTCCAGCATCCTATGAACCGCTAAAGCGTTTTTCTTCAGAGAGAGTTATAAAACACGTCTGCTCTGCACCGCTTCCAAAATAAACTGACTCTTCTTCTTCGGAATTAGCCCTCATATAACCATCGCGTTTCGCGATGGGCGAGCTCCTTGAAGAAGGTTGGTAATTTTCAATTTTTATGTGCGCTAATTTCAATCACCATCTTTTAAAAAAAATGTCAATATTAATTTACCTTTTACCGCATAATTTTCATTTTTGATTATAAGGCGGTGGCGCGCCTTTCATTAGTTTTTGTCAATATTTGATTTTTTTTATATAACACTTATAAAAATATTAACAACCTTACCGTTTCGATGCTCCGTTCGCTAGTCTCTTTCACGACCGTTCGACGACGCCTTCTCCCTTAGTCCAGCATCCTATGGACCCCCGAATCGCCTTTCTTGAGAGAGAGAGAGTTATAAAACACGTGCACTCAGCACCGCTTCCGAAATAAACTGACAACTCTTCTTCGGAATTCGCCCTCGTAGAATCATCGCATATATGGGAATCATCATCAGTTCGTTCGGTTTGCCGGAGAGGAGAATCGCATGAATAACCCAGTTGTTCGGACCTCGTATAAAAGCTGACAAATCTGAAGAGAGATTTTGAAGACGATCGCATAACCCTTTTTTTAAAAAAAAAGGGGAGCCCGGAGGGATAGACACCGATCCCTAATCCACTACACACCTTCAACCCGTAGGAACGCAGAAATTAAAATTCAATGATGACAATAAAATATATATTTTTTTAAAAACTTTATTTCTTTTATTAATAATATAAAAAAAAGAATATCGTTTAAAATGAGTTAATAAAAGTGATCGAATCTACCAAATTATTTTAGTTATAAGAACGATGGAAAAGATAAACCTAGTGACTGACGCCACCGTCGCATCCGCCGCCGCCCTAAATTCAAATCAACAACGGGTTCCTACTAACAAGGATCACATTGAAGAAATAGACAACCTAATTAAAAAATATTCGACATATGTGCGAGGCGACGACTGTAAAAAACGACAAAAAATCTTACATTTAAAAAAAAACAATCGCCAAATTGATTTCAATAGTTTGTTTTTCTCGAATAATTGGAGGACGATAGAAAACGATGTCAATATAACTCATCGCGATGAAATCTATTGGAAGTACCTTTCTAAAGAACAACGTCGGGAAAGAGTGAAACGAGAGTGTTATCTTTTTTACAGACACGACACAGAGACAAAAAAAATTATTTTGGAAAATAAAATTCAGATTTTAAATTTAGCAGTAGAACGATCGTTGCTCATGTTACGAGATAACGAAAGAGAAGGAGAATATTTTTCATATTCTGAGAATGAAGAAGTGTTTCTCAATAACGTAAAAGAAAGAGGTTATTTTAAAAGAGAAAAACGCGATCTCGAAAAATCTTACAGAAACGCTGATATATTTAAGTCGTCTTTTTCAGACGAAATTTACGATCAAGAAGAAAAGGAAGACACATCTCTATATTTAATAATTCCAAGACCATCGGAATCGGAGAACATCGGCTGCGAATTTAATTTCAAAAATTTTACTGAGGAGGAATACAAAAAATTAAGCTCGGAAGAAAGGAAAAGAAGTATTAAGTTGAACAATATTCCAATCACTCGGAGTCAAATAATTCACAGTTGCCTTCGGGAAATTTCAACATCGTGTCGGTCCGAAAAACCCAACACAGAGCAAGCGATGGTGATAAACGTAGAAGAAAAAATTAGAAAAATGGCTTTACAATTGGTTAAGAAAGGAAATGATGGGAGTTGCGCGAAATACAGAGAGCATAACATAGTGAATATTTACACTGATTTGTTTATTTTTAATGCCGTTTTGTTTTTGATTAATCCAAATTGCGAATTACTATCCACGTCCCCTTTGAATTATTTTTCGCTCAAGCTATATTTTTTCCTTCTATCGTTCTACATTAATCCGAATGACTACGTTAAAGTGTTAAAGATATTCCAAAATTCCTGTATGGCTCAGCTGCTGAGGGACGACGTTCTTAAATGTTTATTTACTCGCATGGTGTTTAGTGAGGAGAATAACATTAATGGTTTTAAATTACTTGGAAAAAGGCCCCACGAAAATAATCTAGTGAAATCCCCAGTTTTCCCATTAATGAGCTCATCGATTTTCAATGCGTTAAAAAATAGCTTGAACGTAATCGATAAAGCGACTTCAACTCGTCCGAAAGAGGAAATGCGTCGGAAATGTTTGATAGTCATCGAAATCTTTCTCGGATTGGTCTACGGTCTCAATTGGAAAAGAATAAATGAATTATCCTACAACGACGTTTTCGATTTAATTTTAGGGGTACATTTTAAGGATAAATTGCCAGCACCGCACGTTCTCGGACTTCCCTCATCGATTTTATTTTTATTGGGAATAAATCCCGTGGCTAGTTATAAATTGAAAAGAAACGCTGGAGGTGAGCGTTCTGATACCGAGTGGAATAGTTTTCTTTCGCAAGCGACAATTTCTGATAATAGCACCGACAGCTGCTGGTTTAATTTTTCCTTCGACGAAGGATTATTTCCTTCAGCGACGAAGTTTCAATCGGAACCAGTCGTATCGTCAAATTTTCAAGACCTGAAATTAATTTTAGAGGAATCGAAGTCTACCGTAAACTGGTTAAAAACTAAATTGTTACAAGAAAATGGAGGCTTGTTCGTATTTCCCAAAGTGGAAAAAACGAATAAAATGTTAGAAAATAAGAAGGAATTTTTCGAAATCTACGCCCAACATTCACCATTCAATCTGCTGTCGTTCATGAAGAAAACCAAAAACGGCGAGCGCAAATTTTGCAATGTAGGTGATATGGCCCTGTTGGCGTTTTTAAAGCTGTGCATTTTATCCAAAAGCATAAATATGGAAAGTAAAGTGGACTTCATAAAGGCATCGAATGAGTTTAAAACGACCATTCAAGAAATTATAATGCGAGATATTTCAGATCACGGAATTCCTCACTTATCGTTCGACGAAACTCGGGAAGATTCAGCGGGAGGATCCTCGCAACCCAAAAGAGCTAAGTTAACGATGATAAGCAGAGGCCAAAAAAGGTCACGCTCTCGTACGCAAAGGAAGAACGATGAGAGAAAATCTGAAGCACCAGTGAAAGCGGTGGGAATTAGGGATTTAAAACACGAAATCGTCGATGTTTTGCAAAAATTAAATGACGATAGTTGGAATAAGGGGAAGAAAGATTATAGTGACGTCCAGAAAAGATCGATTGAAATGCATCAGCGCATCGACTATTACGTTGATTTATTAAGGATGACATCGTTGAAGTTCGTTTCCGTGACTTATCTTAAAATGTCGACGGGGAATTTTTTTCCTCGAGACTTTCTAGAAGGTCAATTCACGAGCGAAATGAACAAAGTGAAGACTTTTTACTCGGATTTAACTTACGTACACGATGAATTGTATAGACCTCATTTTTATTTTTCACTAATTTAAAATATAGTTTTTTTAATAATATTGCAGAAATTTTGACATTTTTTGGTCATTTTAAATAAAACGTCAAAGAAAAGGTGTATATTTATTTCCCCTAATCTTACATTAAAACAATTCTTCAGAAGACAAATTTTCTTTAAGAAAAAGAGAATGTTTTTTTAGTTTTTCAGGAAATATATAATAGCACACCACCTTATATATCTCCTCTCATCGTGCACCGCGTCGCGCGCGACGAGGATAGCGACTGGCTGCCACGAAATAAGAAACTCGACATTGATAAAATAATACCAGGTTTTCTAACATTGCCGTGTCTACTCGTCGCGCCTAATACTAGGATGAATTAAAAAAATTTAATTTTTAATTATCCAAGTCAAGCGCAATGACATGAACTGACCTACATACGATCGGTAAAAAAAATATTGAACTTCCGTTCGTGAACGGCGGTGTGTGAACGCGAGGCTTTTGACGACAGCGACTGGCCACGGCGAAATAAGAGACTCGAGATCGGTAAAGGAATTCGAGATTTCGTAAACATCGCCGTGTCTAGGCGTCTCGTCTAATATTAGGAGCGGAGCGCCTAAAAATTTAACGATTAAGTATCTATGTCGCGCGCGACGACATTGACTGACCTACGTACGATCGATAAAAGACTTCGATCAAGATTCCGTTCGTAAAAAGCGCGCGCAACGAGGCCCGCCGTCGTAAAAAAAACAAACAAGCGACGTATTACGTTTTAAAAATGATAAATATTAAAGGTTGATTCAAATGTTTCTTTTTCTTTTTAATGAATAAAATTCTTTTTTATTTTTTAATTATATAGAATAATAAATAAAATAATAAAGCCATCAAATTTTTGATATAAAAGAAGGCATTTTCAGATCCTGAAAATTAGTTCTACATAAACAATCAAACGCGATTGACGTATGAAGAAGCTAAGAACAATGGAAACTAAAATCAACTCGAGACACGCCTATACAATTGAGCTCCGCGAGAAAGGTAAATTCACGGAAAAATCTGCGAACAACCCTTCGGAATTTACAGAAGATCACGCCAACCGTAATATCGACGACCGCGAGAAGAAAAAACTCTCGAACCCATCTGCGAACATCCTTTCAAAAATTACAAACGATTTCGCCAAGCGTATTAACGACAACCGCGAGCACGTTCCTTTGAAATGTATTTCCATCGCGAGGCAAGAGAACTCTGGAATTTTGAAAATTCATTCGAATGAATACGACAACAATTGTCCGGACGAAGGGCGAGCGAAAATAATTTATTCCTTAAAGTCGTTAGCAAAATCCCCCGATTTTACTCCCGTAGCCAATACCTGCGTGAAAATTGACAAAAGACTCTGCTTGATGTTCAACGGAACCTATTTCTGGGAATTCGATTTTTTGAAGAAAAGAGAACGCGCGGGAATGGAGGAGCTAATGGAAGAGGAGTGGGAGGCGAATGTTTTCGATACCTTCTGCGAATTGGCTAACGAATTGAACCAAAAACTGAAACCGATCTGCGATTCTAGCTCAACCGTTTTGGAAGAAATATGTTTTACTGAATCAGAGCAGAAGTACGAGAAGTTTTTTAACCAATACAACACCGAAATGAAATTTTTCGAAGAGCCACCAGAAAAAAAAATTAATTTCCATAGGCTCGTACCGGTGATCGATCAAATAGAAGATTTATCGCCCGTGAATTATCAAAACTATAGCCAGAAAAATATGAAAGAACAATACGGCAACCAGTACTTTGGTTTCTACTTTTTAACGAAATACAACCTCGAGGGTCTAAAGATCGTGTTCTATATCAAAGGTAGTAGCAATAACAACTACCTCTTTTCCCTTCAGAATTTTCTACGGTGCTACGAAAAAATCGAGGCGGCCATTGAATCTTGTGCGAAAGGCAATCGGTTTATCAAATTCGATAAAACAGGAACCACTAACGTAATGCTTCCTTTGAATAGTAAACCCGGGGGGAGCCCGTACGTTCCCGTGTTTTTGATCAACAAAAAAATTCCCGGCGGTGGTGGTGGCGGCGATGGAAACGATAATGTTATTACGTCGAAATCCGGTATCTCCACTAGGGAAGAGGTCGATGGCGCGGTAGTTAATACGAACGCGGAAATGGTAGCAGAAGATGAGAGCATATCGGCATCTAGCCCTTCCATCGGCGATATCGACGATGACGAGATCACTACTACTCCTCGCGCCGAGGAGTCTGAAGAAGAGAATAGTCTGGGGTGTAATAATGGGGACGACGGAAAAGTTGAAATCGAATACGAAAACGAGAATAATACCAACGCCGCCGCTGTAGACGTTGACGACGAAATAATTTCGGAAACCTCTTCCGTCAACGTTACCGATGAAGGAGAGAATTGTCGGGAGTGCATCCTTAGGGACGACGCGAATTGCGGGATCGAAAATGAAGATAATACTGACGCCGCCAACGCTGCTGTAGACGTTGAAGGGGACGAACGTATTTCTTCGGAAAGCTCTTCCGTAAGCGTTGCCGATGAAGAAAATTTACCGGTTAGTACTCATCGCGACGAGAACGTTCAAGAAGAGAACAGTCAGGAGAGTGCTCGTAGGGACGACGACGTGAATAGCGGGATCGGAAACAAAAGTAAGGCCGCCGGCGCCGCCGTAGACGTTGACGACGACGATGGTGACCTTAACATTCTCCGCCAAAAAACAAAAAAAAAAATTAGTAACTTTGGTGATTACGAAATATTGGCAGTCGATAAGGATTCTATCGCGGATGAAGAAATAGAACGGAGGTTACCTTCTAAAACGAACGTAGAAAGAGAACGTCACATTCTTCTTCTCTTCCCCAATTCTATTTATACCAACTTTGGTATTTATTCGAGAGAGACGTTTGACCAGTTGGTAAAAAAAATTGATTTCCTAAAGAAGTCGAAAATCATGCAAAATGATAAATCGGACGAGCGCTGGGACTTGGAATTCTTTTTCAAAATTAAACGGGTGCTGGGAAACGAGTTCATCTTGCAAAAAACCCTCATTGATTTTGAGCTAATATGTTGCTACGGCGCCTTCTTATTAACCAATAAAGAAAATAATATTTGCTTATACCGAGAAGGTAAAGATGAGAAAAAAGGCTACGAAATCTTTAACAAAATATTATCCGATGAAGAAAAGTTTCTCGAGAGCAAAAAGAATAATAAGGATAAGAAAGGTAAGAAAAAAACGACCTCTGAAGGAGAATCGTCTAAAAGGAGAGGAGGCAAGGGCAGAGCAAGAAGCGGGATTGATCACGACGACGATGACGACCATCACCACGATGATGATGAAAGAGAAGTAGATGAACGGGAGGAAGTAGAAGAAAGCGCGGGGGCTCAATCTCAAGGTGGTGATAAACCGGATGGAGAAAACGATAGATCTCAAGAAATGTATATTTCTCAGATGAAAACTAGCAGGTATATCATCAACCCCTCATTCGATCCTGATGTCACGTCGCTGTCTCAATTGAATTTGATATTGGCCAATAGGTTTTGCGTCCTTTATAACATCGTGAATAACCCCAAGCTATATCTACGGTTGATGGAAAGTAATGGCTATGTTTTCAATGGAGATTTGTCATATTCATCGTTAAACCGAAATCAAAGACACAAAATATATTTCGATCGTTGTAATGATCTGAGAATATTTTTCGACGAATACGTAGTCAACCGCTTCCGGGTGAAAAAAATTTGCAAATCGTGCCTTGATACAAAATTTAAAACAACTCTTTCCAAAAATCTAAAAGAAATTTACGATCTCGGGGTTGGAGAACGAAACGAATATTGTTACATAAATCACCCTCTTTCGTCTTGTCACTTGAGCGATTTTCGTTCCAGAGAATTCGTTTCGGTAATTCAAAACATGTTTCCATCCTTTAAAATGTGCGAAGGGATCGCATCCGTCAAAATCATTAAAGAACATTTTTGCGTTCCGTTTAATTTATCGCTATATTTACAGCTGATTGGCGTGGAAAAAATTTGGCCCGATATGTTATTTAATTGCGAAATACACAGGGAAAGCCCCAAATTACTTACCTTAGAACGTAACGCGTCCCTAATGAATCTCCTCGAGGGGCTGAATTACAATATTTGCTACAACGATATGCTTTCGCTTTCCGACGTTTCCAACTACATGTTCATCGGTCCCGTGTATGACGCTCAAAATTTCGTATAGGTTAGGCCTTTCGGATACGTTTCGATGTTGATAACATCTTAATTCTTCCAGCAATTTCGTTACTAGCCTGGGGTTTAATTTTTCCGTCGTTGCCTCTAACTCTTTGCTCATTCGATTCTTCGTTGACGTTTTACCATTGTCGGAATCGAAAGATTCATCTTCGTCCTCGTCATCGTCTGCCTTTTTCGTGAATCCGATGTAGTGGGAAACGTCGGAAAGCGAAAGCATACGAAGAATCGAATGAGCAAAGAGTTAGAGGCAACGACGGAAAAATTAAACCCCAGGCTAAGTAACGCGCAAGCAGATCATCCAGCACGTTTGGAGGTTGTAGAAGCTTAATGTCTTTGTGTAATAACATTCAAGTCGCCAAGTCATACGGCGCAGATCCTAACTCAGTAGTAGACGCGATCACGATTTCTTAAGGTAAGTTAATATATCTGGGTGCCTGGTTTTGCCAGCTGTCAGTACCACGGTATCCAGTGATCGAAATACCAGCCTAACCACAAAGATTTTCGATTATATAATATTTAACACTCACTGTAGTGTGGTTCAAATACTTGCGATCCTTGCTTCGAAGACACAACTCGACCACTGGTTCTCTGTGCAGTTAGATGTTCAATCAACAATGGTCGGCCTCGGGGCAATGGTAAGCCCCGGATTCTGTTTACGAACGGTCTAGATCAGAATCTATTTTGAGGGAGATAAGGCCCGGTTGTGAACGTATATTCGGCTTCCGTTAGGAATAGAGTGAAAGTATCCTACCCTGATTTCACATGCTTATTACGCGTAAACCGAGAATACCAATTGCCAAGATGTGAACAGGAACGCCCCGCCAAAGAAGGAGACACAGTACCCGAATTCCGTGAGGCGATGAGACAGTCAGGTTATCATATATCCGAACAGCGAAAGCTGAGAGTATTAGTATAAGAAGAGTGAAGAAAGTTGGTTCGTCCGGATTATGGCATACGACTGTATTTTTGAAAATTTGCAGAGGCAGTCTCTTGTACCTTTCTGATACTTTTATTATTGTAGCGAAGGGATTCTGACTGGAACGGGAACAACATCAGTATTTTCTCTGTGGTTATTATCGACCAACTTTTTCGCTAGGACACGGGGACCGGATTTTGTTTCCGCTCTCTCTATTTTTTTTCTCGGAAAAAATGTCATCGACGATACCTCCGTTTCTTTCGAGGTTAGTTTTTGTCCGGCTTAAAAGCAAGAAGTCTCCCTGAGTAGTCTTTACGGCTGGGGTTGTTTCAGGGGACGCTTATCGAGCTCTTTCGAGAATATGTCATGATAGAATTTTACAAATGAATATAATCGTAAAACGATAACAGAAGCTGAGGGTAGACCCAGAATTTCGATCGTTAAATTTTTGACAGCCTTCTTCGGAACAATTTTCCCGAAGAAGAAGAGATGTTAAGCCAAAACATTAATCGCCTTCCACGCGCGCCTCAACACGCTGTTCGGCCTGCCGCTGCATTTCTCCCGGTTCCCCTTGCGCGTGCCGCTGTCACTAAGCAAAACGTAAAAATTAGATAGCGAATTTCTGATGCTTGTATTATTTTTTGGCTTAATCATCCTGCGAGTTGGTTATTTTCAACTACTTCAAGCAATTTTGGAACCATTCGCTGTCCGTGCTAACGTCGTCTATAGTTGAAGAGAGACTTGTTTAGAAATATACTTCTTAGGGATTTTCTCTCGCTCCAGCGCTCTGGATACTTTACCAGTAAGTAACTCTGTGCAGTATTGTTCACTATGCTCGATTTATCGGTTCTGCAAACAGGTAAACCCTATACGATTTAGAAGCTCTCGTTAACTGCTCTTTTTCATAAGGCACAAATCGTGTTGGTGGTTGGGTTTTCAGTCTGAGTATTCTTGTATCGAGAATTTGACGACGAGCGTCCCTCGTGCCTCCATGCGCCACATATAGCGTGCCCTTCGTTTGGACTATCTTGTAGATGAGCGATTTCTTTCCTTGTCCGAAGCACGAAATAAGACTCGTGTTTTATGTCTGATACGCTTAAATTCTGTAAGTCCTAATGGATATCATATCCTATCTCACTTCGGCCCTCGGGAATACTCCTCTCGTCTCGAGTCTCAGAATAATAGTCATGAATATGTCGGTAAAATTATAGTATTCTCGAGCTTTAGTCCTTTTACAAGCTGTGTCCGCTGCGTAATGGCTTCTTAGCACATTCTCAGATACGTAAATTAGCCAAAATTGTTAATTTTCGCACACTTGGTGTACTGAATCTGTTACTATTTTATTGGTTGAGATGACCGCCCGGACGCGCGCCGACGATACTATTTAGCGTGAAAAAATTGAGTGAAAGGGAGAGTCGTGACGTACTTATGCAAGGATGATAATACTGTGTGGGGTGATTGTCCACTAGTCAGCCCGTTGATTATAATCCTTCTTTGAACAAAACGAGTATCAATCATCGAGTCCGAAGCGGCTCGTGAACTGGTGAGTATCTATGACAAGTATCGACGATTGAGCATATGATCTACGGTTAATGCGTACGAGAGGACTTATCTAATTAGGATGAAATCCTAAATTCGAAAAATTTAGCATATTTTTCTATGTAATTTCGATTCCCTGATTGGGAATCTATTCTCAATGCGCTTTTGTTAAACAGGTAGACTGGAAGATCTCAAAGATCCGAATAAATAAACGACTTTTTGACCAAAAAGACAAACAGGAAGAGGTCCAGTCAATACCCCTTGTTTTTGGGAGGGACTCGCGAGGTCCCCGCCGCGGGCGTCCTTGTAGTATTTTTACCTAATGCCTCCTACCGTTTTTAAATGTTTGGAAATATGAGGGAGAGGTTAACCCCGTACGCGAAAATTCGAGAAGTTAGACATCGGAACATTATCTATGACGGACCGACGTTGTGCGTTCAGACGAAAGAGAATCGGATAATTTCATTGTTCAGCTCGAGCCCATACTAGATTATCGCTAAAACCGATAACCCCAACACGTCGGTTTCTCCTTCCACACTTTTTTTGTTTATCACTTGGGGAACTAGTATTCTTCGTCGCGTGCATGGTATTTGACAATATAGCTGAACAAAGAGGTTATTGATTTATTCAGGATTAGTACAAAATACAGAGAATGGCCGTGTTTTCGAGTTTATGGGTGGTTCCGTCAGTCGTCGGGATGTGATGGACCATTCGTCGAATTTATTATATTTGGATTCCAATTCTATAGCTTGGTTAAGCGAAAAATTGTTTACGAGAGATGAAACGATAGAAACACAAAGTCACGTACATGTCTCGCCTTGTCTTGCTTTAGGGGGCATCTTTTTTGGAGACAGGAGTGCGTGAGACAGTCACAGAGTCGAGATGAACGCACGAGCGAATGAAACTATCATTTATTTAATATGCGCTTATCCGCCGATCGTTTTCTAGTCGACGGACAGAATAATACGGAGAAACTATCTTTCGCCGCAGAGACCAATACCGTATTAAGTGAGAACCATATGCGGTGGGATAGTAGCGGTTCACGCAAGTTCGCGAATGGGAGCCGAGATGCAACTTTCGGTTGAGAGGTTCAATTCTTTACATCTCGGAAAAAGTTCAACAAAATATGACCATTCGCTAGTCGTCGCCCTAGGAGGAAACGACAACTGATCTCAGATTCTCGACAACACGAGTAATTCAACACTACTCGATGCGTAAGCTGATGGATTTTGGAGGAAACGTGTTTCGACCACACTGTCACTTTCAGAGGAGAGAGTCAGACACACGTCCGTCTTCCAACTAAGGCGGTCCCGTGCGACTCGTTTTGGAACTTCTTTCCACTTTGAGGTGCTCTCGGTTTCGAGTCTCGTGGAATACGAGGCTTTTTTTCTCACATAAGTCTACGTTCAGTCTAATCTTCGATTCCCTACAGAAGCTATCGTTCCTTTCCAGGCTGCCTTCTTGATGCGTGGCAGAGCCAGCATGTTTTCCTGCTTTGCCGGTTTCTCATGAGAGTGCTGTGCGAGATGATGCCGGTATCGTAGCTCGTGAGTGAATAGCGCTACTCTATTGCGTTCATTTCGGCACACAACTTTTGCGCGCGTCCGAAACGTCACCAAAACGAGAAACGCATAGATTCAGTTTTATTGGAAAATCAGGAATGATATCATCTGCAGTAATATGCGCCCGGTTTCCCGGTGACAACAAGTTCTCCGCTCCTTGATCAGAGTCGGTCGGGAGATCCCAACGGGACGGCCTAATATCGACCTAGAGAGTTCGTCTGGATACAATCATCCGGCTCGCCTGCAGCGCGATTAACTGCAATCCTTTTGTAGACAAAACTCAGCCGGTCCTCGTATAGCTAGTCTTCTATGACTGTCTCATAGACTGTCGAATTATAATCTCTGCAATAAATTGTGGCATGTTACCCCATACTATTTTACACAATGAGAAAGCGTCACCTCTAATTGGATAATATCTCAATATAATGTTAGAATAGAGCCGGAGAGAAAGCTATCCAAGAAGAGAATATTATCCTGGTCCCGGCAGCCGACGTGGATTTGGGCTATCAATATTCGTCACTAATCGATTTGTCAATCACAATCGGACCCGATTATTGTGACCATGAGTGCAAAGTACATTAGCATCAACTGAATTATAAGATACACACACGTACACTCACGAGAGTGTGTAATGCGATAGAGTTTTACAATCATCCGTGAGATAAAAAACAAGCACTGAGAATTGCCATCCTCTATAGTGCGTATCTTCGATGAATATGACAAATATTCAATATTGCCTTAGGAGTCGTACGGTAAAATAATATCACAAGATGTGCTATACTACTCTTATCGCTAGATATTGAATACTCGATCACTCGTGTGTGTGATGGTTGCGTCTAGACTATACCATATCTGGCACTCCCCATACCTTTGATATATAATTATTGATCATGTGGCTCTCGATATTGGCGTCAAATAACACTTTTCCATTTATCGTTGTTGTATTAAGATTCGTTAAATAAAACTATTCTTATCTCTAGTTGAGCTCAGCTACACAGCACGGAAAACATGGGATGATACACCAGCTATAAATAATAACACTCTATCTGTCTTAACATAGCGAAGTTATATGGGCTTGAGTACCAGGCACAGAAGCGGTTTACAACGTTTTGGACGTACGAGACCGTTTGAAGAGCTGTATGCACTATACGCAGTAAACAGTATCCGAAAACATACCGTGTGGAATGTCAACCGCCTTACGGACCGACACCTCCTTGACGAATGGCTAAGAACTTCTCAACTTACGCACGATTCTGAGGTTGTGGTCTTAGCGCGCACGAGAGGAGCACGAAGATTATCCCCAGAATTAACGTATTCTTCAGAGTATAGTACGGAGGCAAATCGGAGATACCGAAGGAATTTTCGAAAGAGAATTGTCACCCGAAAATCAGATATTGTTGCGATACACGCGTACGATTTTTTGTCCCATTTTCTCGAGCACGAGCAAGGAACAGTTATTTTGGTTCTGACCGAGGTTATAGTTACGCAAGAGCATACTAGGGGAGGAGATTATTGTGCTCACACTCTCGAAGGGATTAGAGAGGAGAGCGAGAGAAAGAATAATACTAATATTACGTAATTCAGAGCTCACCTTGGGTGTATATAGAAACGACTGAGTCGCCCAAAAGTCTGTCGGAGCTCGGTCATACTCTTTTCCAGCGTGTATATGACATGTATATCCAAGACCAGAATAATTTTAACCCAAGCTGTTATTACTTATCGCACCCATCCGATCGTTACGCTACATTTCCAAAGAAAGTCTCGCGGTTTGTCGTGTCGGATCACCTTGGCGAGTAAATAGCAGATTTATGTTGTATAGTTTTTGAGAAGAGAAAATTTCACCAGAGATGTGTCAGACCGGTCGCCACGAGATTCTGTTCTGTTTGCACTTCTAGTGTCTTAGTCGCGTAGACTCAGTATCGTTGGTAGTGCAATCTTCTCGGTGAAAAGTGTGGAGTGTACTCTGTGAATTATAGCGTGACTTCGTATATAATCTCACGCAACTTTTCGCGTGTTACTCCGCACGATGACTGATTAGGTATAGATATAAACGAGCAGTGATTTTCTTCCGGTGAGATATTAGATTTTTTGTGTTTCTGCTCCATTAACTGGATATTTCTCGCGCTTTTGTCAATCACGTTCCAGAACGCAGAGTGTCTTCGAATCTTTTGAGAGTATAATGTCATTTGTCCATAAGCCTTTCTATCAGGACACTTGATAATTCAATACTTGCATTTCAAGGCATTTAAAACAATATACGTTTTCGCATTGTCTCACGAATATAATTAATTACTGGTCTAATTAATGATTCTATATCAGTAAGGAGTAAGACATAATAACAGAGCAAAAGGAGAAATATTGTATGCTGAATCAGATTACAAAAGGACATTATAAGTGTAAAAGTTCATTATAAAAATATGTACTTCACTGTACCGGAGTTTTAAGACGGTAAGACGCGTCGGTGTGCGGCGGCTGGTCTGACGATATCGTCCTATTCTATAACAAGACCGGCGCCGTGCTCTTTATAGCGACGCGTGTACTGAGTTTTCGAGATATACAGGAATTTCTGATCAGAGAATCGTTTTAACAGAAATGTATCGTACTCGTAGGTCAGTCAATGTCGTCGCGCCGCCGAACCGATTCTTAGAGCACATATTAATGTATGACCGTTGATTAACGTTATCGGTCTTACGGAGAGACGTTCTTAGCCACCCACTGGGATAATGAACTTTTATGCACTCATAACTTATTGTTAACGACAATATCACTCGAACGGCTATCTGACAACACGCTTGAAAAAAAGCCGGATATATATAACTATGTGCGATACTTTCCTTTATGTGAGACCAGGATGTATAGCGAGGTGCACACTTCTATAAATTTCGTCATGACCGAATCGTGAAGAATGCGCCCCGATTTCGGCAGAATTATCCATACTCTATGTCGCTCGGCTATTGAGACTCCCTCATCTATCGCTCAGTGCGAGAGCTTAAAGCCGTTCGAAAGCAATCGTCAAAGTTATTGCTCTCTATGTTGTTACTTTTCTCTCCCACGAGAGAAACAGGTTGGGCTATGTTTATGAACGACGTCGATCAAAATCAAGAATACATTAGAATCACCCTACTAATAAAGAGCGTGGGAGAGGAGCGCCCTGATTGCCATCGTGAAGAGTGTTCCAATTTACCGATACTAAGAAAAGGCTATTTTGTGCTAAAGGCAGCTAGCTACACTAACAACGAGACAGCTGGAGATGTACGTATCAGTTGCGACTCGCGGAGTTGAGAGTCAGTCCGACGAGTTGCGAACAATCCGCGATAGAAAAGTGAATTGTACAAGAGGAGGAAGCAAGACCATTGAATATAGGATATGATTAATACAAAATAGCGTCGTGGAGTTTCCGTATCATACGAGTTGAGCAGAGCACTATGTTTCGCCGTGTTCTCGCCAATAAGCTCTTCGTTGTTCTCTGTCCGACGATGCTCACGTGAGACAATCGGATCGTCGAGTGAACTGAGGTGTATAATGCAGTTCGATCACCAAGAGAAGTGTGTTATAAGGGAGTATCCCTAATAACCATACGTTCAACTCGCGAAAATCAGTCTAAACCATAAAAAACGCGTATTCTCATTTTCATACTAAACGAGAAACCAATGTTCTTCAAATAGCTGGCAATTTCGAAACTTTTTTCACCTGATAATCCAACAGAAAAAGGATAAAATTGCGGCCATGCGGAAAAAGATGCCTCCGAATATAATAAATACAATTACGTTTTCCAACAATATTCTTTATTTGAATCAAGAGAAATTAGTGAATTACATAGATAAAGATACGTATCTTGGATTAATAAAAATAGAGGATTACCACCAAACGGCCGATGTTGAACCTTCTACCTCCGCCAATGTTTTTCCCGTCCGTCCCCCGCCCGCGGTGAGTCCGGACACCTCCGACGAAGAATCCAAATCTGAAAACAATGCCAAAGAGCGCCCTTCTTCGGCGCACGAATCGAAATGGCTAAAAGTTCACCAAGATTCGGTGGACAATGGAAGAATTTTAGAATTCCTTCTCGGTCGACCGAAGAAAGGTCAAACGCCAGAAGATATGTTCTCTAATCCCACTCGAGCTGAACGTACATCCTTGGGCCAATACGATATTATTGACGAAGACGTAGATGATGCGTTGAAAGGTTTGGTAGCGATAAAAACCGTTTCGAGCGAGAAAGCTTGTTTTAAGACCAAAATAGATTATAGAGTTTCTTCATCATCTTCTTCTTCTCATTCTTCTTCTTCTTTTACTATTAAAAAAAGACATCGTCGCGATTCATTTTCCTCCAAGTCCGATGAAGAAACCGCTGGCGCCGCTGGTAGACGTAAAAGGGTTAAAGCAACGTCATTGTCAGCGGCGTCGGTAGCAGATGAAAAAGCAGCGTCGTTCGCGACAATAGTAGAAGAAGTCGCTAATGGTGTAGAAGAGATAGCGGGAAAAGAAAAAGCGGTGAAGCAAATCAAGAGAAAAAGAACGGGTGGCGGCAATGAAGTGTTTCTCAGCGATATAGAAGACGACGACAACCGCGAGGGGTTCGGAGAAGCTGGTACACAAAATAGAAAGAAAAAGAAACGTTCCCACGATCCCACCATCCACGAAAGCGAAATCAACCCACCGGTTAAAATAACGGCGATAGGCTGTCCAGCGATCTTATCGTCCAAATCGTACGGCGGCGGAAGGAATGATTCGAAAGCCATAGTTTATAAAAACGTTTCGAAAGCCAACGAAGGAAGGAACTCCAAATACAAATCGGAAAATTGGGAAGACGTTGTCTGGAAGAGCGACCAACAAAAGAGACACATGATTAAGCCCGATCTTTTGAAGACAATTACGACGCCGGATCAGGAAATGCAGTTACGAAACATCTTCAAAAGCGCTCACAAGGTATGCGTCAGTTGCCAGCTATTTTTGCTAGCTAATTCGTTCGATGTGGACTATCCGGTCGATGACGCCATGCAGAAGAGGCACTTGGTCTTCTCCCTAAACACCGTCAACGAAACCAGCGTGAAAACGAAAAAGTTTTTGGATTTCGTTTCAGAACTTGGTGACTTCTTGCATCGCCTCAACGCGACGATGAGGCAAGGGGCGGACCAAAACATTTCGCTGAGCGAGATAACCAACAGTTTAAAAAAGAAGTTATCGCCTCTACTCTCGGTAAAAGATAAAGGTATCACGAACGAAGAATCTTACAGCTTCTTCTTTTCAAAAATCGCTCAGTTCGTGAGAGAAAATAGAGTATTTCCGAGTTTGCAGCTGAATGAAAATAGCATTTGCGAGTCCCTTAACAGCTTTTACTCGCTGTATGCCTTGCTGATGTTGAGGAGATGCGATAAAGAATTACCTTTGTTTAAGCCGGCAAAAGAAATGAAATCAATTCGTACGAGCATAGAGCAAAATTTCAACACGTTTGACGAGGATGTTCAGATGATAATGAGCACGCCAATTTTCTTCCCGTTCTACAAGAACAAATTCGGCAGGCCTCTAAATAAAGAACTTAGCATAATCGATAAGATGATTATAAATAATCTTCGGGTAGAGGGGTTCAGCGACAAGCTTTTTCTCGAGGCCTACGCCATACCGTTCGATGTCGAAGTGCTGGATTTGGAACGTAGCGGAAATATTGATAAAATGAGCGCTCCTGATCTAATAAATAGGACGCTTATGAAATTAGGAACTAAGAACGTGTACAATCTCCAGCTTATTTGTTTCCACATTCACATGATTTTGGACTACGTCTCCTATTACGACTCGGACGCTAAAAGCGTTCTAAAGGAATTGAGAGATGATGCGGAAAGTGATGAGATATCGGATAGCGTTTATAGGTTCATGCAAACATCTCACAAAATTACCATGCCTATAATTCTGTATGAAAAAATGATGCAGGCTGTTCAAAATGATAACACCTTCTCCATCTTCGAGCGTTTTTCTAAATACAAACCACCACCACCGCTGAGGAAAGAAGAGGAAAGTGGGAACGCCACCGACCGGCAACACGATGACGACGATGACGAAGAAGAAGAAGGGGACGATATCGAAGTGTATCCACTGATGGTTCTAAGAAAGAATTTTGAGTTGACGTTGTCGGACAGAAATTACCACAAAAAGTTAATGAAGTGCATTTTCAAAACATGCAAGGTGTTTCGCGTTGATTTATGTTGCGATATATGTAAAGATACCATTTTAAATTTGTAGTGTTGCTTTATGTATTTCATTTTTTGTAGTTATTTATAATCTCGTATTTATCCTTTGTTTTTATATGTGTACGTGTAACTTAAATTCAAAAATCTAATAATATGTGTTCTTTTGCTTCCGTTTTATTATATTTTTTGATATATTTTGTTGGTATGCATTGTAAATAAAATACGAATTATCTTATATATGTTTCATTATTAACTGTTTGCAGACATATTTATCGCTGTATTATTATTTATATTTACTAAGGATTGTTAATAAATTGGAAAAAAACATAAATCTTTTATTTAAACTAAATAGTTTTAAATAGATATAAAAAATACGACTTATAAGAAAACGAAAAAACAAGCTAACGATCAATCAAAAAAGGTTTCGATATTTTAAATTTATTGAGGTAATAATAATAAATATAGATTTCAACGGTAGGACCTGGCTGGCGTCTAAAGAGACGATCTTAAAACCCTTTTCTTTCTGCTATTTTCTGATTTCTTTCTTTTTTTTTCTTCCTCCATAAATCTCCGAAACGAAAACGGCTAAGGAAAGAAAAAATATTATGATTTATTTAATTATTGAAGCTGATTGATCGCTTCGAGAAAATATAGAAGGCGCGTTAATTTAGGTGAAATGTAATAGTAATAATAATAATTAATATAATAAATTAATAATAATAAATAAATAATAATAATAATAATATAATATAATAATAATAATAATAATAATAATCTTAATATAATAATAATGTACACTTTTCACCGGTTTTTCTTCGAGTTGGAGTTTAAAAATTTAAAGCATTTTCATTTTCACTCACCTCGGGTATTTTAGATCTCGCTCTTTCTTCGGATATCTTCAGATTTTGAAAGATAAATGGAATACCTTTTTCCTCCTTATCCCGCTTGTGCCTTCTACTCTCTTTGTAATTCACATACCTTTCTGCGTCAATCCCGGTTAGACTGATTGCGTCAAATCTTCCAAATGGAGAGGGATCGTCGAGGATATCGTACCTTTTTTCGGCCAGATATTCAGCTATATAAGATAGAAATAAATTAACAATGAATGCGAGAATCTAAAATTGATTAAATACTCATTGTTTTTAAAAGCAAAAACCACAAATATAAATAAATGTTATTCTAAATTCTGTTAATCGGTTCAGGAAAAGTAGCTAAATTTAACCGTGGAATAAATCTATCGAGAATGAATTTTCATTTTCTTAATAATAAATGTTACTAAAAATTCACTGGAAGAGTTATTGAAGTCACCTTACAAACTTACGTAAATATCTCTTCGCATTAAGTACCACGATTGTATAATCCTCTTCAAAGAACATTTTTGTAAATTATACTAGACGTTATAATAGTCTTTAACCGAATGCGTCTGATTAATATTGTGTTGGAAGGTCGGTTGGTCGGTTGGTTGGTTGGTTCGTTGCTTTTATAGCAAGCATAGAAGACGCCTGCAAAAAATTTTCAAAAGTCTCGATGGGATTTTAAAAATCATTATCCAAAAATTTACGCGTTAAGGCATCTTGACCTCGCCACTATATCAAGAATTATTGAGCTTATTCATAGTTTATACCCCAAGAAGTGATGTTTGAAAATTTCTATGATTTTCAAGAAACACTGTAACATAGTAAGGTTTCATAATGGGGAATGAGAGACATTGTTTTCTTTTCTTGAACTCTCGTCACGCAAAATACGGAACATCACTCTGGTATTATTTTTAATAAAAAATTTAATATAAAAACCCTGAGCGAAAAAAAAATAATCAGATTTTTTAAAAAAATTTTTAAGGAAAGATAAAAATCCACAAATACATTGTAAAACACATAATATTTTATTTGGCTAATACAACAAATCACATCAAAATAATATCCAAATTTTTAAACTTGTTTAGGAAATAAAGCTTTCTACGCTCATTATAATCTGGGAGGTGGCCTTCGCGCTTGCTTAGCTTTAACTCTTCTTCTAGAGGCCAAAGAACTCGTAAATCTCGAATTAAATTACGATAAAGATAGCGGTCAACATCCATTCCGAAAACACCTTTTTGCAAAGCATCGAATATGCAACACATTCGTATTCTAAATTTCTCGTCCGAAAATTGTTTCCTCGTCCCGTCTTCCATGATAAAATTCACAGAAATCCGTTTCTCCAAAGGGCAAAGAATCCCTAATTGCGTATCATCGGTGGGGCTGGGATTAGATTCGAAGCAGTAACCATCCTTTAACTTAAAAAATTTCAATTCATTTAAACTGAACAAAAATTGTCCTTCTCTGACCTGCCTATAGCACGACCCGCAATCTTTTTTGAGATTTTCACAAAATAATAAAATTTTTTCATAATAGTCCACTGTAGAAATCATCGCTAGGCGATGGAGGTCGGGGCCCCTTTTAGAATATTCCATGACGTCGCGCAAAAGGAGTCTCCTATCTCTTTCCTCTTTCTTTTCCTCTTCAATTTCTTCATCGTCGAGAACGTATGGTCGCTTCAAGATTTTTTCTAAATCTTTAATGTCGTGCGTAACGAATCCGACGATTAAAGTATCGTGAATCGAATTTTTACCATCTGCTTTACGCGCGATGGTGTTTAAAGCTCGGTGGTTCTCCAACCAAAGTTTGTTTGCGAGCTCTTTAATCGAAGAAATTAGTTTCAGCGCCACTCTCGGACTCCTCATTGTCCGAGCTATTT
This sequence comes from Trachelipus rathkii, assembly GCA_015478945.1. Lineage (NCBI taxonomy): Eukaryota > Metazoa > Arthropoda > Malacostraca > Isopoda > Trachelipodidae > Trachelipus > Trachelipus rathkii. The sequence continues at coordinate 9,915 of JABUQX010012604.1, read as the reverse complement.
CAATGCAATACCCGACGAGATATTCATATTTATCGAAACGACCGGAAAGTAAATTCACAAAAGATATATCGTCGATATCTTTAAAATTCCTAATATTTAGAATTTTTCGATGAAATTCGTAATAGTCTTTCGTTCTAGGGTGAAAGCAGTCTCTGTATCCTAAAAACACTTTCGTTTTCTCAACTCTTTCCCCTCCTTTGTTTTCTACGCTAAAGTTGACATAACATGGCATATCGTCCCATAAAAACATTCGCAGATCGTATATCGCGGGCGATATGTTGCTTCGGTCGTCGATTTCGAAGCTAAATTCGGGGCACCAAGATTCCAAATGTTTCATCAAATCAATTTCGTTACTTTTCTTATTGGTAACCGCGAGTCGTAAAAAGGCGCATCCGCGATCGCCTAGCATTTGAAGAAATAACTTTTTCAAAACGAACATATCTTCATAAAACAATTTCGTCATTTTCATGTAAAGTCTTTGACTAATCTGAAACATCAAATGGTGTAGGAGACGAGAACACTTCGGTATTAATATTATTAACGACGATGTTGTAGGAACGGAAAAGGCGAACGGTATATACTCTGCTGGCATAGGAAAGTTGCGTAGATTTTCAAAATGTTCTTCTACGCTTTTAAGTTTTTCAGAAATACTAAAGTGATCGCAAATACTGCTCCACAATTCTGTTTGAAATTTGAAACTCATTTCCTTTCTCATACCCAGCCGATACAAATCGTAATTTGTGATATCCAACATAGCGAATTTTTTGTTCTTCGCGCTTATGGAGACGGCAGTGGCGTTACTATGGGCGCGTTCATCATCGATTTCCATGGGCGTTTCTCGCTGCTCAAAATGGTCATTCTTAAATTTTTCTTCAATGTCAACGGTCTCGGCGATTATTAATTCTTCGTCGCTTTTGTCAAAAAATGGGCATTGTAAAGTACAACTGGGAAAAAGAGTTTTAAATCCAGACACTCGTAAGCGTACATGATCTGTTTTCCCTTCTTCGGCCATTTCTTTACACCCTTCCGTTTCCAACTGCTGATGCTCGTAAAATCAAAGCTCTTCTTCTTCCTGTTCTTCTATATTATATATTTTCTATTGTATATGAATATATTCATTTTATTTTTGTATTTGTTTATTTATTTTATTATTTGTTTAATTAATTAATAAAAAAAATAAAAAAAAAATAATTTACGTTCTTTTACTCCTTTCATTGGAAACGAAAACTCCAAGATTTTAGTTTCCAGTACGCTCTTTTTATATATTTAGGAAAAGGGATTGTAAAACCTGAACGCTTGTCTTTATTTTTTATTGATTAAATTTACATATTATCCATATTTAAAAATTGTTTATTTCACGCTAGTTAAAAACATCATTTATGAAGGCACAGTGCAAAATTATACATAAAAGAAAATTATAATAGAATTATATCTAAATTGTCAAAACTGTCTAACCAAAGCAAACTTTGAATTTCATCAAAATCTAAATTTCGTTGACGTTTTAATTCTTCCTTCAGAGGCCAGATAATTCGGAAATCTTGAATTACATCAGTACCCACGGAGTTAATTCCAAAAACGCCTTTTTGCAACGCTTCGAATACGCAGCACAACTTCAAATCATAATAATCCCTGTTTGGACGCAACGCCTCTCTTTTACCGATCTCCGTGATAAAATTTATCGAAACGCTTTTTTTCTGGGAGTATCGAACCCCCAAACGTCTAATGATTCCGTTGCTGCTGTTGTCACCATCGATGTCGTAATTGTTGCTCGGGCTAGTTTTACTGTTGCTATTGGAACGGCGACAATGAATTTTACTACCGCTTTCCCCCTCGAACGTATTATCATTTATTCTCGGTTGCTCAGTATAGCTCAAGAAATTTTTCCAACCCTTACGCCCGCAACATTTATCACAACACAAACTTAAAATTCTTCGAAACCAGAAAATCTTATCGTAAAATTTTATGGTCCTCTTTATTAATTTGCCATCTCTTAGCGTCGATTCGTCCTGAAAAACGCGTATTCCTCTATAAGGACTTCTTCTGGCTTTTTCTTCGACCGCATCCTCAACCTCCGCGGGGCGAAATAGAATGGTTTCTAGTCGCTCTAGATCTTGACTGAAAAACGCAACGGTCAACGTATTGGCTCCCACTCTTTCGCGTTCTTCTTTATCGCTGATATTAGGCGTTACCCATTTTTCTAAATATGCGTCGTTGGCGCGCTTGATAATGGAATCGATTAATTCCAGCGCCGCTTTCAAATTCGTCGTTCGCGCTATCTCGATGCAGTAACCGATCAGACTCGAGTATTCGTCCAAGCTATTGTTGTATAGATTCGGTAATGAGGTATCGGGTTTTTTGGAATCCATAACCCATTTCACAATATTTTCGTGAAATATTTCGCCGTTTACACCCGTAGCGTGAGGGCAATTTCCGTAGCCTAAGAAAAATTCCATTCTCTTATTAATAAGGTTCATTAAAAGGCGCGATTCTGGATTAAGTCTTAGCGCTAAATTGTACTTCATTTTTGGTGCGCTTTTTTCTCGATCGACCCGATGCTGTAATTGGGGAAATAGCTTATTCAAGCGCCTCCCTATCATAAAATTCGTTATTCTTTTTTCGTTGCTCTCAGCAGCTGATACTCGCAATAAAATCAACTTTTTTCTATCACCTTCGGTTTTAATAAGGATTCTTCGAAGGTCGATCCGATGCTTACCGTAACTCAATAATTTTCTAAACGCCAAATTGTGCCGTTTCGAAAGAATATCTATCAACGGAAAAATTACGTTTTCTTTTTTTGGTAAGAGTAACATGACTTTTCCCGATCGCGGGACTGAAATAACGAACGGGATATGCTTTGCTGAGATGTCAACGTGGTTTATTCTTTCAAAACTTTTTAAAACTCTTTCTAGTTCGTCGACAATTTCGAAGTATTTCAAAATTTCATTCCATAAATCTATTTTAAATAGCTTTTCCTTTCTACCCCCAATATTCAAACAATACAATTCGTAATTTTTTATCTCTAATATTATTGATTCTTTCTTTATTTCCGTCACGGTAACAAGGGCGGCGCCTTTATTACCGACGACATGGTCGTGGAGTAGCATCGACGTCGCGTTCGGTTGGTGCTGCTCACCGCTATTGAACTTTTGGCCAATATCGACGAAGATATTTCTTTCGTTAGAGAAATTTTCGGCAAACCCGTGAAAAGAATTCGCCAAATGTGGCAAAAAAATTTGAAAATTAGCGTCGCCACACATACGTATGTTCATACAATACTTCTTATTTCTTTGGTCCGACATCTTCCACGCCTCTTTCTCTTCTTTCGCGTTAGAGCTCGACGCGCCCGACTATTATACGTTTTTTGAATCTAAAAATTTTTAAAAAATTAATAATTCGAATTAAAAATGAAACGATAAACATTTTTTTATCGACTTCTAAACAATATGACTATAAATATTTTTTATTTATTTTAAATTTTGTAATTATTAAAGCTAATTACTAATAGTCTTCGTGTAATCCTAGTTCGAACGAAAAAAATAGAAATTAAAACAAAAATTTCGATAGACGCACATATTATTATAAAATTCATTCAAGGAGCAGATAAAAGAAAGCATGAATTTCTTCAACGCCTGGGCGATGCAAATTAGCGACTCTCTCTACGCCGTGAGTGTCCCCCGTTCGCAACAACTGGCGCATTATTTTAAAACGGAAACAGATTCCCTCAAAGAATATTTAACCTCGAATACCGTTCTCGTCGCCATCGATCTCAGAAATTCTTCGAACAGCCTAGAAAAGATGAAAAAAATGGTAGAATTAACGAAAGAGTTTCTCGAACGCTCGGGAATAGATAAAGTCTATTTGTGCAAATTCGTTTTCGTTCCGAACGCCGAAGGAGAAACGAGAGACGAATTCCTTAAACGTGTCGACGAATTCTCTCAGAGTTTAATGGGAAGCGAAAGTCTCTCCCCCCAGTTGAGTTTATATTATATATTCGACGATTGCGAGAGCGACGAGTCGTTTAAAAACGGAAAGCTTGGAATTTTGGGGGAAAATATCGTTCATTCGAGTCTCATTTACGTGAATAATAACGATTATCCCGACGAAGGGGAACTCGATGGCGAAAGTTTATTTCGAGAACCATTTGAAATCGACCTTCCCCTCGATGACGACGACGACGAAGACGATAACAAGTGCAAGGCCACCAGACCTTCGAAAAACATAAACCTCCGCGCCTTGAGACGCTGCTTTATCGAATTCGCCAATAAGTTTCACAACAAAGGCCTCAACTCTCCTAAACTTTATGTGTTGGAAAACCATTTAGAAATAGACTCTTTTCTCGTCGAGATTTTCAAGAAACGCGAAAACTATTACGCATCCTTTCCCGAGGTACTAAAGAGCAACGTTGATGGATTTTCCATCGGTGAGGACGGCCGATTCTCAAAACGGGTAAATAATTTTAATTTCGACGATTTCGTAGTGTTTGAAAACGAAGATTTTGAAGACTTACAAATCGAGTTGCGTGACGCGAAAGGCGTCACGAAAGCGAGGTCGAACGAAATAATCTTGTTACTCGAGAGCGAAGAGCGTGATAAAAAAAAATCTTCCCCTTCGTCATTATCTAGGTACTCGCGAGAGTACGACATTCGAAAGGAGTTTATTTCCAATATGAACAAACAGTGGGTGGGAGAGCTTTATTTGACGAATGATGATTCTAGTGCCACGATTAAAGGTATCGGCCTCGTGTTCGACATTTATTCGAAGCTCTTTGAGAATTTAAATCGAGCGAGTGCCTCGACGGATTCGAGGACCGATTCAAATGCTTCTGTTGCTGCTGCTGCTGCTGATGATGATGCTACTAACCCTTTCAGCAAAGGGAACGACGACCCCACGATCAGAAAGCGAAACGCGAAAAGATTGCTCTCTTCCTCGATCAAAAAACCGTATAACGCAGATTGGATTCTACTCGGTAAAATGACTAATTTGAAAGGAAAAATAATAGGAAATTAAAAAATAATCATTTGCTTCATTCTTTATTTATAATCTAAATTTCTTCCATTATATATGTATATAATTATAATAAACAACGCGCTAAAATATAAAATATAAAATAAATTATTACATTTTTATTACTATTTAATCTCGCTCGATTTAGGGTGAGGTTTCTTTTCACTCAACGACGTTGAACACCTCGCTGTTGAACCGAATCGTTTCCTGCGAACTAATATAGGTCGAAGGTCTAAGTTCAAATTTCGAAAAAATATTATATCGACTTTGGGAATTTTTAGATATTCGCACTTAGACCTTCGACCTATATTAGTTTCCGATCAAACGTTACTATATTTGGTTCAGCGATAGCTTATACCCGAAAAAGTGTCGTGCGTTCACGTTAGGCTGTTTTTCGTTTCCCTTTAAAACGATAAAGATAAAGAAATAGCCCTTTTTAGGCATGCCGAAGAAATGAAATCCATTCGTACGAGCATCGAACAAAATTTCAACACGTTCGACGAGGATGTACAAATGATTATGAGCACGCACATTTTCTTCCCGTTCTACAAGAGCAATTTCGGAACCCCAAAAAATGATATGTTAAGCGTAATAAATAAATCTATTATGAACAAACTTCATTTGGAGCTCTACGAAGAAAGATATTTGCACGAGGCGTAGGCCATACCATTCGATGTCGAAGTCTTGGATTTGAAGCGTAGCGGGAATATTCTAAGACAGAGTGCACCAGAGCTAATACGAGAAACGCTCGGAGAATTAAACACTAAGAACGCCTATGATCTCCAGTCTATTTGCTACCATATTCACATGATTTTGGATTACGTTTCTCATTACGATCCGGACACGAAAGGCGTGCTGAGGGAGTTGAAAGAAGGTGTAGATAGCGAGGGCGTCTCGGATAGCTTTCAGAATTTCTTGCAGACGTCAATGCCAGTAACTCTGTTCGAAAAATTGATGAAGGCTATTCAGAACGATAACACCTTTTCTATCTACGAACGTTTCTCTAAATACGAACTAGCGCCACCGCTGAGAAACGAAGAGGAACACGCCAGCGACGATAACGCCGTAGCCGCGGCTGCTATCGCTGATGCTGACGACATCGAGATGTATCCATTGATGGTTCAAGGAAGACTATCGACTTGAGGGTGCGATATTAAGAGCATCACAACAAGCTAATGAAGTGCATTTTCAAAGCCTTTTAAGTGTTTCGTATCGTCGATTTATGTTGCGATATATGCAAAGATACTATTTTAAACCTGTGGTGAGGTGAATTTTATATCTTGATTTTAAATTTCATTTTGTGTCGTTATTTATATTCACGTGTTTTTTCCTTTGTCTTTTGTAAGTGCGTGGGAGTTTCATTTTATACGGAAATAGGATGTTCTGCGTAGCCAATCTTCTTATTGAATAAAATATATAACATTCCCGCTCCTTTTTATAGGCAGTTAGTTTTTTTTTGCTTTTTATTCAAATATATAATATTTTATACATCAATGTACAATATTTTTTTTATATACAGGTTTTTAATTAAATTTTCTTTAAATGGAATGGTTTTTTATTAAACTTTTTATAAATAACCAAGAATGAAAGCGTTTTTATAAGTTGGTATTTTTTTATCGTTATAAGAAATCGCCCACTTCCTTCTTCGTCAGCAACAACAAAATTGGACATCCTTTCGATTTCCCAACCGCATATAATCTTCCCACAACCCAGAGAAGTCATCTTGTATTTTCGGGCGGTGAGTTTTCGCGTCGGCTATAATTTTGTCGTTCAACCAAAAAATAAATTCGGTCGCGTATGTTAGTAAAGAGGGTTGCTACATCCCGTTTCCTTTCAACGAGGTAAGACAGGGACTTTTCTTTGCTCTTAAACGCGCCGTTAATCTTCATCTGAAGAGCTTGCAAGGCGACGTACCAAACAGTTTTCACCTTCTTCATTCCAATAGTCCGATCGCCTATTAGGTAATACAGGACGTACCCTTCGCAATTTTTGATCCTTCGGATTTTCGATATTTCTTTCTTCACATCTTCGGGGGATATCGCGTGGTATTCCGGTGTTGAAATTTCGAAGAGTTTGAAAAATTCCAGGCCCGCTTGAGGGGGGACGGTCGTCAATGATTCGTCGTCGTCGTCGTCGTCGTCGTCGTCGTCGTCGTGCTCCCTTTGGCCACCCACCGCCGCCACCTTTTCGGGGAACGAAATCATCATCAAACCGTAGATTTCTGGTTCCTTTGAGCGAATTTCTTCGACGACGATGTGCGGACGATCGGGCATTAATAACTCGAAAACCACCGTCGTTTTTGTGACGCTCAAGAAATGCTTCAAAATATTTAGTTTGGCGGGGTCCATTCGGTCGAAGGTATCTAGCACCGCCTTCGCTACCAAACGCGCGATAAAGCACTTGTGTCCCGAATATTTATCGATGTCGGAGCGAGTCTTCACCATAATATGTACGTTCTTAGAACCGACGATGACGTAGTACTCGCCCCCGATTTCCCTCACAGTGAAATGGCCGCAGCATCCGTCGATTTTTGTCATGCAAATAACCTCAGTGGCTTTCGCCGGTGAATCGATGCAAAACTTTTTCCATTCTTCATTGTTTTCGGGTTGAAAATTATCTTCATCGCCAATTCGCCCCGTAAACTTTTTGTTGCCGCATATAGCGATATCCAACCGTCGTTCCTCCTCTCCTTTCACCTCGATAAAAGTAAGACCTCGACTCACGTTCTTCCTAATCCAATCGTCTCTCGAGTAGGTTTCGTCTTCCGATTTGAATGAAGATATTCTAACGTCGTGTAGTTTGCAAGAATAACCGGTTGGGAGTATACCTTTCTCGACGTCCGTAGATATTATTTTCAAGGATGTATTTTCCGAAATTTTTTGATGCATGTCAGTGGCCGCTTCGGAACTGAATCTGGCTCTCTCTCGTTTTGTTTCGAAGGTTTTCATTAAGCTTTCTTTTTGAAATTCGGTCATCGATTGGCATCCGGCCAACATATTTTTTAGCAAAGACAAGTTCTCATTTCTTTCCGCAACCGCGAAGGGTTCCTTTCCTTCTTTTCTCGATTCGGGGATCATTGTGGGAACCTTCATCTCCAAGTTGAGACAAACCTAAAAAGAAAAGATACGAATGAACATTATTAGTGGAGGAGATAAATTATTTTTAAAAGTGAAATAAGTATCAATCCAAAAAAAAATATATATTATTTATTTCTATAATGATAAGTTAAAACCATCTCACCTAATAAAAAATTACGAAGAAATCGCTCGAAAGAAATATTTCAGTCCTTCTCCGAGAAAATTGAATAAATAAATCGGTGTTTAAACAGCCGCGGAAGGTGGTTTCTGAAGCGAATATAGTCACTTAGTGCGTGAAGGTTAAACACGAGAAGTTGTAAAACCAAGACTCGAAGGAGCATCCGCACTCGACTCGGCACTCCCGGTAACTGATATCACCGATTGTCTACACCCCTTTTTATGCCATTTATGACGTCATATAGTGACGCCTCATCAAGACTAATATAAGTCGAAAGTCTAAGTGCAAATTCCGAAACTTAAAATTTTTTCTTGTTGTTATTATTATTATTTTTTCATGATTTTTTTTAGAACTTAGCACTTAGACCTTTCGACTTATATCAGTTTCCCTTCCGACGTACTATATATCGGGTTGAAAGCGATAGTTTTATCCGCTAAAAAGGTGTCGCGCGAACACGTTAGGTCGTTTTTTTTCGGTTCCTTCGAAGTTCCTGTATATATATATAGTTGTCGCCCTTCGGGAATCGGCAAATAAGCGGCTGAACGCTTTTCGAGTACCATTTTGTTAAGCTTAAAGTATCTTCAATCCGATTATGACGTCATATAGTGACGCCTAATCGGGAACTATCTAAGTCGATAGGTCAAAATGCTAAATATCCGAAACTTTAAAATTTTTTTTGGTGATTATTATTATTTATTCTTCAGATTTTTTAGATTTTTCGCATTAGATCCTTCGACTTATATCAGTTCTTCCTGACGTCACTATATCGGGTTGAAGCGATAGTTTGTACCAAAAAGGTGTCGCCCGATCACGTTAGGTCGTTTTTGGGTTCCCTCCGAAACGTCACTATAATATAGTGTCGCCTTTACGGGAATCGCAAAAGCGGCTGAACGCTTTGGAGTACCATTTTGTTAAGCTTAAAGTATCTTCAAACCGATTATGACGTCATATAGTGACGCCTCATCGGGAACTAATATAAGTCGAAGTTCTAAGTGCAAATTCCGAAACTTAAAAAAAATTTTGTGAATTATTATTATTATTTTTTCAAGAATTTTTTTAGATTTTCGCACTTAGACCTTCGACTTATATCAGTTCCCTTACTGGCGTCACTATATCGGGGTTAAAGCGATAGTTTATCCCTAAAAAGGTGTCGCGCGAGCACGTTAGGTCGTTTTTCGGTTACCTTCGAAAAGTCACTATAATATAGTGTCGCCTTACGGGAATCGCAAAAGCGGCTGAACGCTTTCGAGTACCATTTTGTTAAGCTTAAAGTATCTTCAAACCGATTTTATGAACGTCATATAGTGACCTTCATCGGGAACTAATCCATAATTGTCATGTGCACGATGGTTCAAAGGGTGCAAATTCCGCAAACTTAAATTTTTTTTTGATGTTTATTTTGTTTTTGTCGTATTATATCATTTGCTATCGCATTCTGAATTCTTTGTAGATCTTTCACAGCTTAGCGCCTGTCTCGACTTATATCAGTTCCCCCTTCCTGCTCCTGACGTCACTATAATGGGTTTTGAAAGCGATTAGTTTTATCTCCTAAAAAAGTGTGTCGCGGGGGCGGAGCGAACGTTAGGGGTCGGAGAAGCGGTATGCGAGGGGTCGTGTTTTTTTTTTTTTGTTTTTTTTTTTTTTTTTCGGTTTTTT
>JABUQX010012603.1:27500-28666 GCA_015478945.1 Trachelipus rathkii | reverse complement strand
ATATATATATATATATATTAAATATTAATTATAAAGGAAAGTAAATTTAAACTTTAACTGCTTCACCTTTACTAAAATCAGTAGAGATTTATATAATTTTTTTTTACCCTAGACATGAAAAATTTAAACAAAAATGTAAATAGATAACCTAAAATTTCATGACTCAGAGAAACGCAGGTCATCAGCTCCCCATGGATATCAGATTAATAATGTTAATAATGTGATTTGTGTATATATATATATATATATATATATATATATATATATAAATATATATTTTTTTTTTTTTTTTTTTTTTACAGTTGTCACCCACCACTCACGGGCAGAGCCTATTCAAAGGAGGGGTGTTACACGCCTCAGAATCGAACAACTACTAACACCAAATTACGCAGATGAGCGCAGACGCAGGCCTTGAAGTGGGGAGATTAAATTCAGCAGGAAACACAGAGGTGGAAGAATTCCACAAGAACAGGGTGGCAGGAAAGGAAAGCACCACCAGCAGGAGCTAGTCTGGAGTTACCGAAAATATCGAAAAGCACAAAACTCGCTGTGCAGATGCAGCACCTCTTGTGCTACGGGGGGGGCGACGTAAAGGTGGTGGTACGCGGGTGATAAGTTCCCTCGAGCACCTGCCGCTACGGTACCTATAGAAAGAGATAAAAGCACCAACATCGCGCCGCAAGATAGGGTCAAGTGAATTGGAAAGTATGGGACAATTTATAAGCCTTTTGGCCTTTGACTCGACCCTATCTAAAAAAAGCCAGGTGGAAACAGAGCCCCAGATATGAGAGCAGTACTTTCCATACAAGGGCGGATGAGGCCTTGTATAGCTGGAGCAACTGAGAAAAAAGTCTCGCAGTCTAACAGAACTCCCAGTTTCTTTGAGGCGCCCTAGCAACCATTGTGATGTGAGGTTTCCAAGACATTTTTTTGTTTATGTTAAAAGACCAAGGATATTTATATTGTCAACAGGAGAGACGAAGAACCGTCGAGAGAGATAGGAAAGTTGGAAGGTGTCTTAGAGGGGAAGATTGTAGAAGTTGAGTTTTTTAAAATTAGATTCCTAAAGGTTCAAGACGAGCCAAAATTCTATCAGATCCAGCAAGAATAGAATCGGAAAAGATAGAATATATATATATATATATATATATATATATATATATATA
>JABUQX010012603.1:12500-25000 GCA_015478945.1 Trachelipus rathkii | reverse complement strand
CAGGCATATTCAAGCGCGATTTATTTCCATATGTTGGGCGTATCAATTATATATAATTATTGATTGAAAGATTTACTAGGATATTTTTTTTTTTTTTTGTTGATTTTTTTTTTTTTTTTAATTTGAAGGCGGTATAAAGTCACGTGTTTATTTAATAACAATTTAAAAGACTTTAAAATAATTTCGACATAGTCATTGCGCATTCGATATTTTTCTTATACATTCGACATTTTGTATGCGCAGTGTTTATTTTTCGACATAGTCTATGCGCAGGGTTTATTTTTCGACATAGTCTATGCGCAGTGTTTGTTTTTCGACATAGCCTATGCGCGGTGATTGTTTTCCGACATAGTCTGTGCGCAGTGCTTGTTTTCAACATAGTCTATGCGCAGTGATTGTTTTTCAACATAGTCTATGCGCAGGGTTTATTTTTCGACATAGTCTATGCGCAGTGTTTATTTTTCGACAGAGCCTATGCGCAGTGTTTGTTTTTCGACATAGCCTATGCGCGGTGATTGTTTTTCGACATAAGCTATGCGCAGTGTTTATTTTTCGACATAGTCTATGCGCAGTGTTTATTTTTTGACATAGTCTATGTGCGGTGATTGTTTTTCATTGCAATCGATGCGCGGTGATTGTTTTTCGTCATAGTCTATGTGCAGTGTTTATTTTCGACATAACCTACGCACGGTGATTGTTTTTTGACATAATCTATGCGCGGTGTTTATTTTCCGACATAGTTTATGCGCAGTGTTTATTTTTCGACATAATCTATGCGCGGTGTTTATTTATCGACATAGCCTATGCGTGGTGATTGTTTTTCGACATAAGCTATGCGCAGTGTTTATTTTTCGACATAGTCTATGCGCAGTGTTTGTTTTTCGACATAGTCTATGCGCAGGGTTTATTTTTCGACATAGTCTATGCGCAGTGTTTGTTTTTTGACATAGCCTATGCGCGGTGATTGTTTATTGCAATCGATGCGCGTTGATTATTTGTTTTTAAACATAATCTATGCGCAGTGTTTATTTTTCGACATAGTCTATGAGCAGTGTTTGTTTTCCGACATAGTCTGTGCGCAGTGTTTGTTTTTCGACATAGTCTATGCGCGGTGATTGTTTTTCATTGCAATCGATGCACGGTGGTTGTTTTTCGATATAGTATATGCGCAGTGGTTATTTTTTGACATAGTTACTGCGCACTAGTGTATTATATCTCATTCGTTCCATTCTTTCTCGATTTGTTCTTTCTACTATCAATATGGACATCATTCAAGACTTAGATCTGAAAGAGGCTGCCGATTTTCAAGACCAAATGCCTACAGATCTTTCAGGAGAGGAAATATCCAGCCTCAAGTCAAATCTTCTTAAAGACTTGGGTCCTCTTAGATTAAAAAGGGGACACTTAAGAAGAAAGCTTACACTCTGTTGTAAACACTTTCCTATAGAAGAGGAAGGTGATGAGGACTCTCCTACCTTTTACGATCCAGTTGTTGTAAAAACTGTGTTTGAAAAAGTGACAACAGTCATGAGTGAAATTAAAGCTCAAGACACTATCATTGAAAACTTAATATTGGGGGCTGAATATACGAAAGTTGACCAAGCCATACTTGACGAAGAACTTACAGCCACTGATACCTACCATATTAAGATGGCTAAAGCGCTTCACTTGTTAAAAGACAAGTATGGTTATAACTCAGATTCAAGAAAGTCGTCTAGTGCCTCTTCAGAGAAGTCAAACTCAAAGGAGAATTGCTGTCATTATCCTTCTAGCTTAAAGATTCCTGCCTTAAAGTGTGGAGATTTCTCGGGAGATAAAGACAAGCATTCTTTCCGCTCTTTTCTCCAATCTTTCAATAACGTATATGGAGAGAGAAGAGACATCTCAAAGGCCATCAAACTTCAATATTTAAAATCACATTTGAAGGGATATGCTCTGAAGGACATTGAGTTCTTGTCAGGCACGGATGACAATTATGATGTTGCCTTAACCATCTTAAAGGAACATTATCTAGATAGAGCATTCATTATCGACTCTATTTTACATGAGTTAGATTCAGCTCCGCCTCTTGACGGAAGGCAGTTGGAACCTGTCCGGTCTTTCATTTTAAAGGTTCGGGCTAACTTGAAGGAACTTAAGGAACTTGGAGTTGACTTTTTTCAAGAGGATTCATCCGGTTGCAAGTTAATAAGTCATATCGTGGTTGATAAGCTTCCTATTTCATTTTTGAGAGAGTTGAAGCTGTCTACGAAAGAACAGTATCCTTCCATCAACCTCATATTCAAAGAACACAATCAAATCATTCATAATATGGAAAGATTTCGAACTCCAAAATCTTACACTCAATCTCCCTCTTCTGGTTCTTCTCGTCCTTCTTTTGATTCAAAAAGGAGAAACAGAAATGGGAAAAAGTTTCCTTCTGTACCATCTGAACAGAGTCATACTTTCAATACATCCAAAGGTGATAGTGTAAATAAAAAGACATCATCCCCATCTTCGTCAAATTTTCAAGCATCTTCTGAAATTAAATGTAAGTTGTGCAGTGGGAAGCATTTCCTTTCAGAATGCACAGTTTATGAATCTCCTAAGGCCAAAAGGGACAGATGTGTCGTGCTTAAGCTGTGCAGCAACTGTTCCAGCTTGAAACATATGGTGGATAAGTGTCCAGCAAAAACACTCAACCTTAAGTACCCTTGCTTAAATTGCAAGAGTAGAAAGCATCTCACTGCTCTTTGTCCATCTGAAATTCGTACTCAACATCGGAACAACAATCGAAAAGATGCTGATGAAGAAAGTAATTCTGGTATTAGCAACAACTTGTGTATCAATACCGGACAGTCATCAGCCTCCCAAATCTTACCTACCATCACCATCACAGTAAGACACAAGAATAAGTCTGTGCCTGTTCGTTCATTAATTGACTTAGGTTCACAGAGAACCTATGCTAGTCCAAGATTGCTCAATAAATTCGACATCAATTGTGAGCAATTACCCAAGATTGACAATCCCATCAAAACCTTCATCGGAGAGCAGGTTCGTTCCTCTTATTTGGTTAATTTGGATCTCAACTGTTGTTGTGATTCATTTATATCAACTCCTGTTCTTGTAGACCCTTCTTTAGATGTGGGTTTTACTGTTAATGGACTGGCATCTGCTATTTGTAGAATTTCGTCAAAATACAAAGTAGCTGATAACTCATTTGTAGGTCCTTATGGGGACTCTGTGAATAACATCGACCTTTTGCTTGGCACTGACACTCTTTGTCATATGAGGCACTTCCAAATGGTAGAATGTTTGGAAGGAAGTGCTATTTCAACTTGTTTCGGTTTAGTTCCTTTCGGTCCTGTGGATTCTTTTCTACTTCCACATCAAAAAGACTTTCTGTACAGAAAGCAGTCTGTTAACTCATCACGAGAACATGATGAGGAAGATTCATGACTAACAATGTCTGTCTCTTCATTGCCCTACCAATTTGTCAACGCTCCTCAAACCCTCGTAAACTCAATCCTAGATCCCCATCCTTCCTACCCTGATGTCATCGATCTTTCCTCGAATCAAAAGGATACTGAACTTGGTCTGGAGCATCTGTACAGTCTGGAGTCCATGGGAATTCAGGAAGAAAAAGATTATGGTACTACCGACAAAGAATTTATAACTAAATTCCACAATTCGGCCTGTATTCAATTGCAGTCTTCGTACAAAAGGAGCTCCTTCCCTTAATCAAGCCTGTTATCCAGGTATAGATTTGTTGGTTCCCCTTCTTCGTCTTCTTTTAGCTTTTAGAACCAATAAATATGTGGTTGTTGCGGACATATCTAAAGCTTTCTTACAAATCTATCTCAAGCAAGAAAGTGACCGTAACAAGTTTTGTTTCTTCTGGGAAGAAGATGGCAGGCTTGTTACTTATCGGTACGCAACCATCATATTCGGACTTGCTGTTTCTCCCTACATTTTGGGAGCTGTTATTAGACACCACATTCAGAATAGCTATCCTTATGATTTAGTCTCTCGTCTTCTGATAAATAATCTTTATGTAGATAATTTTATTTACACTCACTCGTCCCCAGAAGTACTGAGAAACATTTACACCACATCAGTTCAAAGAATGAAGGAAGGAGGATTCAACTTGTGTTCTTGGAACACTAACCATTCAGATCTTAAGGCTCAAATAAAACAGGATAACATGTTTTCTTCCCATAACTGCGAAGAGGAAAAAGTTCTAGGTTACCTTTACCATCCTGGTAATGACACCCTGAGACTCGCAGACTTTGAGTTATCATCAGTCAGTTCAAAAAGAGATCTGCTCTCTCAAGTTAATAAAATCTTTGATCCTCTTTCATTGTTTCTTCCTGTCACATTGAGAGGTCGACTTTTGATGAGACGTATATGGGAAAAACAAATGAGTTGGGATGACTCTATCGATCTTGAAATAAAGGAGGATTGGGAAAAACTAAGGGCTGATCTTGACTCTCTTAAGAGTTTATCGTTCAATCGTTTTTGTTTTGATACCTCATCGACTAATGCAACCCTTAACATCTTTTGCGATGCTAGTTCAAAGAGCTATGGATTTGCGGCTTACATCACCTCCCCAGAACAAGGTCCTTCGTTAATGTGGGCCAAATCTAAAGTAGCTCCTCTCAAGGGAAAAACCCTTCCTTGTTTAGAGCTTTTATCCATCTTTCTGGCGCTTAAATGCCTTCCGCAGATCGTGACTAGCCTACAAGAGGTTGAATTTAGTAAGGTCAACGTCTTCTCTGACTCCCAAATCGTTCTTGCATGGGTAGCTGGAGGAGGTAGCAGGACAAAACAAATTTTCGTTCGGAATCGTATACAGGACATTAAGAGTATGGTTTCATCTATGAGAAACGATAATTTAATACCGATCTCATTTAACTACGTCAAAACAGATGAAAACCCTGCAGACCTTATAACTCGTGGTTTGTCCTGTCGCGAATTTATGAAGAAGCTCGAACTATGGAAGAATGGACCAGCTTGGCTTAAACACGACCAAGTGTATTGGCCTAGTTATCAGCAAACAAGGAGTGTACAGGAAGGGCTTTCAACTACCTTCACAGTCATTCAAGCTCCACCTCCTCCTGTTATTGACATGGCAAAGTATTCTTCCCTTTCAACTTTGTTAAGAGTATGTGCTTTACTCTACAAATTTGGCACATCTTCCATCGATCCTATTGAAAATGATAGGAAAGCTCGACTTTTCTTGCTCAAGATTATGCAACAAGAAAGTTTTCCTGTCGAACTTCGTTTTTTGAGAGAGATTCAATCGGGATCAACTTCTTCAAAACCACCTGATTTAGTTTCTCGCCTGAACTTCTTTTTGGACGATTTGGGTCTTATAAGAAGTAAAGGACGGTTGTCTCGCACTAACTACTATAGTTTCGAGATAGTTAATCCGGTAGTCCTTGGCAAGTCCCATCATCTTACCACCCTGATTGTCAGAGATGCACATGTTTCTTGTAAACATCTCGGCATTCAAGCAACTTTGACCTTCATTCGTTTAAAGGGCTACTGGATAACTTCAGCTCGTCATACAATAAGAAGAGTTTTATCGGAATGTGTGACTTGTACAAAGTTCAACAGCTTTTCTTATTCTTATCCGAAGTTTACTAATTTCACAAAAGCGCAAGTCAATTTCTATCGTCCTTTCTCAAATGTTGGAGTGGATTTTACTAAACATTTTTTCATTAAAATTAAAGGATCCACGCAACCTCAAAAAATGTATATTCTTCTTTACACCTGCCTCAATATTCGTTGTGTTTATTTGGATCTTATCCCAGATATGTCTGCTAGGGCATTCGTTCAATCTTTCCAACGCTTTGTGGCTAGGTTTGGAGTCCCTGAATTCTTATATAGCGACAATGCTCGGTCTTTTAATAAAGGTGCGGATGCTCTCGAGCAGTTTGTTGTATCAGAGGTGGGTTCCGAATTTTTGCGTAAAAATCACATTAAACATATCCGCATTCCCCTATACAGCCCTTGGATGGGAAGTATGTGGGAAAGGTCAATTCGGACTGTTAAAAATTGTCTCTATAAGACTGTTGGACGTAAAAATTTGGAATATTTCGATTTCACAACAGCATTGGCAGACATTGCTAATGCTATCAATTCGAGGCCATTAACATATACTTCTTCGGATAATGATATAGTGCCTCTCACTCCTAACTGTTTTTTAAAACCGTTAGCTAATTCAAGTATCGTATTAAATGAGCCCATTCCTACCGATTCCCCTTCAAGAGAAGAACTAATCCAATCCCTTAAACGATCTACTGAAATATTCGAAGACTTCCGGACTCGGTGGTATAATGAGTATTTATTAAGTTTGAGAGAGATGGGAAAAGACCTCTATCAAGTCTCATGGAAAAATAGGGTGAAAGTAGGAGACATCGTACTTATTAAAAGTCCGGTCAAAGAACGACCATATTGGCAAATGGGAATTATTCAACTGCTTATTTATGGAGATGATAATAAGGTTCGCTCAGTCCAGGTTCGAACTCCTGGAGGTCAAATGAATGTTTACCCCATAAAGCATTTATTCCCTTTAGAGCTATCATTAACACACAGTGGAAATCAAGTCAAATCTCAAGGAAATAGTTCTGCTTCAAATTCAATGGTTCCATTACCACCATCATCTCAGCAAGTAACAATTCCTGCCCCTACCACAATTAATGATACTCCCGCGGTTGCAAATTCATTGCGTTCCAGAAGGAAAGCAGCTATAGTAGCGCGTTCGAAATTTCTGAATATCGGTAATGAATCGGAATCGGAATCATCCGAGAGTTCTGATTAATCAAATTCTTTTGTTTTTTTTAAATGACACGAATTCGTCGAAATCCGTGCCATCGCCCCCGCCCAGTGTATTAAAATTGGAATGCGAATCGAGAGCTTAAAATATTTCGTAATGAAAGTTTGCGTTTGAATATGCTTTTGGTCTCAAATTCGTATGTATTTCAATTATTAACTCTTTGCCAAATCTATATTTATCCTTAAAAGATGTTATGTGTTTTAAATTGTAAATATGGGAATCATGAAACCGAAACACTTTTGAGGAACTTAAATAGCTGGAGTTGATGTGCTGGAATCATTATTCAAAATCAAAGCTTTTACGTTTGGAACCTCGTGCTGTTAAGTCGCTAATCGAACTCGTCCTGTAAAAAAGTTTACTAATTTCTGTCGTTCGAAAGAAGTGGATGCTTTTAAATAGAACTCCCTTCCTACTTTTGTTAAGTGTTAGTTATAAAAAAGTGTTAAATCGTATAATCACTAAGGCCTTATAAACCGTGATTAAATGTAACTTCATCAAGTGCATTGTAACGCTTTTTATTTTTATTTAACTAACGCTTAATCTTCAAGTCAACTTTATCTTCGTAAATTAATAGTCAATCGATGCGTAAAGGAATTATCTACTACCTATACTAAGTGGCCGGTGGTATTAACTCTAATTGCACCGGTGTTGAAACTAACAATTTCAAATCCTAAATTGGACTAATTGGATAAGAAGTTTCAGTTTTTCAACAAGTAAGTTATTTATGTTCCTTTTACTATAGGTTGATAATTCCATTTATTATATTTATGCATTGAAACACATAACGTTTATTATTTCAAATTTATCAATTCAAGTTTAACTGTCGTAAATTTACTATTCTTAATTCAAATATAATAACTACGTTGGTATTAAGGTTGTATCTATAAATATTTTACTCGCATAGATACAATTTTAATAATATATATATATATATATATATATATATATATATATATATATATATATATATATATATATATATATATATATATATATATATATATATATATATATATATATATATATAGGACATTTATAAGTGGTTGACTCCGTTAATATTAGGTTGTGTTACTTTACGTTAGTGTTTTGTTAGGTGAGGTTAAGTTAGGTTAGGATAGGTTGGGATAGGTTAGGTTAGGTTTGGTAAGCAGAAAATATAATGTATTTACCTTAAGCCTTTTAAAATATTGATACATTAATTATTGATTTTCGCTCCTGAAGTCAACTTCACTCTCCTCTCTCTCTCTCTCTCTCTCCTCCTCTTTCTTTCTTTCTTTAGACCATTTGAGTTCAGTTCATGGACTTTTGTGTTAAAATATTAAAAAGTGATGTATGCTGGCTTTTTGGTTTTGTTTTCCATGGTGCTTTGGAGTTTAAGTGTAAGTGATTGCATAGTTAATGCTTTAGAAAGTCGTTAGTAACTCCTTTAAAAAAATTATAACATCAAAATACGGAGCATAATAATAATAATAAAGAATAATAATAATAATAATAATAATAGCCAATAATAATAATAATATGTGTAAAAATAATAATAATAATAATAATAATAATGTGTGTGTGTAATGTGTGTGAAAGGTGCTATTAAGATTAAGAATAAAGTTATGTTGAGAGGTGTGTTTAAACAGTTATTTTGCTCCGGCTTTACGGCTCTCTCCACCATTATTCCATTCATTATTTGTCCTGCTCCTCCTGCTCTCTCCTCTCTGAGTGTAAAGATAGAGATAAAGATATATATATATATATATATATATATATATATATATATATATATATATATATATATCAGTGGCGACTCCAGCAACTTTTTACTACTCGTGTTCTCTCTCTCTCTCTCTCTCTCTCTCTCTCTCTCTCTCTCTCTCTCTCTATATATATATATATATATATATATATAATATATATAATATAATAATAATAATAATATCTATATATATGTAATATGTATATATATCAATGTTTGATAAAAACAGCTTTTTACTACTCGTTAATACTCTCTCTCTCTCTCTATGTATGTAATATGTATGTATGTATATGTATGTATGTAATATGTGTGTAATAATGTGTGTAATATGTATGCTTTTTACTGATTGCCATGTCATGTATGTGTGTGTGTGTGTAATAATAATAATAATAATAATGTAATAATGTATAATAATAATGTGTATGTATGTATGTGTGTAATAATATCAGATTGACTCCATTGACTTTTTTGCTGCTCGTTAATATAATAATGTGTGTAATATGTGTAATGTGTGTGTGTGTGTGTGTGTGTGTGTGTGTGTGTGTAATGTCTTTATTCACCCCATTCTCTCATCTCTCCTCTCTCTCTCCTATATATACTCACTCCTCTCTCCTCACTATATATATATATATATATATATATATATATATATATGTAATTAAATATGAGTTGGTCCCATTAAATCATTTTTTTTCATTTAAACCGCTTTTCTATTAATATTTCAAGTTACTTTTTTTTGTCTTTATAATTGTAAAGTATTTTAGTAAAATTTTTATTATTTTATTTGTTTTATTAAATTTTTTTTTTATCAAATATTATTTATTTGATGTATGAGTATTTAACACCATTTATAAACATAATTGTTATATTGTTTATACTCTAAATTCTGAATGTAATTAATCAGTGCTTTGGGCACGGATTAGTGCTATTTTTAATGTGTTAAAAGCGTTATTTAATGGCGGCTATTCTTCCCTTTTTTGTTTCAATTTTTCATTATCTTATATATTTATTAAGTAATAATTTCATTTATTTGACCAACTTTTGCAAAATAAACAAGAGAATATTATCGTAACATTATGAAATTTAAAAATAAGATAGTTTATAAAATGTCAACTCGTGCAGAGCACAGAGTAGCACGAAGATGCAGGAGTAGCTTCTGATATATATATAACTATATATATATATATATATATATATATATATATATATATATATATATATATATATATATATATATATATATATATATATATATACTATATATATATATATATATATATATATATATATATATATATATATTAGTGAGTACTGAGTAACATCCGCATCACACATCCGCCGAACATCTGCACATTATTAAAAGATCCGCATCCGCATGCCTTTGCCCTGCGGATGTTGCGCAGATATTTATTGTTGAGATTTGATAAGAATTTTATAATAAATATACTTAAGATGAATCTCAAAGCAAATTTAAATTGAGAGATATGGGACTCGACTCAACTGTGTAATGATGACTCATGACTCACATCTTGAAGTTCATAATAATTTTAGTCAACAGAGTCACATGAGATTAGGGATGCAAAATCAGCGCCTCTACTGCTCCTGTCTCCGATGTAATACCATTAATCTCAAAGCTAAAGAAGATTTTTGAACCATCTTCAAATGAAAATGATGAGGTTTAAAAAGAAGATGAAAGATGTAATAAAACTAGGGCTAGAAACGCTTTGGTTCTGTGAAATTAATGACCTTCATACTATTACAACTTACTTAGATCCCAGTTTTATGCTTTCCTAATGGGCTCGTTCTCTCTCTCTCTCTCTCACTCACTCATATATATATATATATGCAAATATATGTTCTTTCTGTATGTATGTATGTATATGTAATGTGTATGTATGTATGTAAATAATATGGGATGTAGGAAGTCAGATTTTTGAGGTGTAGGAAATCGCCTGAGGCGCAAAAAGTTTCGGTTAGGTCTCTTAAGAAAACTGTCAAAATTTGAGCAATTTTGGATGAGGGGATTTACTCCCTCATCGCCCCCAAATTTTGAAAATGGGGTAATTTTGCTCATTTCTTCAATTTTCTCTTAAAGTATTTATTTGTCGAAATTTTATGTTAAATAACTTTTATAGCTCACTTCAAGAGAAAAAGAATGATACCAAAACCAAGCCAATCGGATTGTTCGTTTGGAAAATACGCGTAGTTTAAAAAGGAAATATGCTCGTTCAAGAACATCTTAGGCTCCTTTTGAATATTAAAATTTCCTTCTCTCTCTCTCTCTCTCTCTCTCTCTCTCTCTCTCTCTCTCTCTCTCTCTCTCTCTCTCTCTCTCTCTCTCTCTCTCTATATATATATATATATATATATATATATATATATATATATACAAAGGTGGGCACTGCATATATATATACTATATATACTATATATATATATATATATATATATATATATATATATATATATATATATATATATATATATATATATATATATATATATATTTTTCTCTATCTTAAATCAAAGCCCAGAACTCAACGCGAGGAGGTAGTTGCATTTCGACTTCCACCCACCTCCCACCATCTTGTTTTCTTTATTAATCTAGTTCATAAACTGTCTTTTGGAGTCATATTTTTTTATTGCTTCCCTGGATTTCATTCTGACACGAATAAATCCTTCTCGATTTTCTTCACCAAAAACTGAATTAGAAGCTTCGGTTACTAATCGAACAGCTCTTTCGACGTTCTGTGAATGACAAGGAAATTTCGCATATTGTATGTTTAAAATATTATCATATTTAAGGCAGACTTTTAAAGTTTCTGTATCCGTGAATAGAAACAAAATAATTTTGCCAAAAAAATGGCCAAAAAAAAGTTGATTTCCGGTATTTGAAACTTCCTTAGTTCATTTTTTCTCATTATGCTTTCCTACTGAAATAATTCTTTGTTTTGCAAGCTCACGAATAAGATGTCTTTCATCACACAGCATGTTTATCAGAATATTTTCAGGGTGAGCGAAATCAGCATTTCTCTGAATTACAGAGTCTATAATATTTTGTAGTTGTAATGGTAGGTATCTTGAAAATGTAATCATATTGAGAACATGCCTTGGGCCGTAGATGCAAGAGGGAGTAGCTTTAATCAAGAACCAACAGGGAGCGTATACTCTGATAACTAATTTCGCTAGGGTAATAAGCCCTTCAGATGGATTCATTTTAAAAACATACAATTTAAGGATTTTAATAACTGTAGTTAGCTATCGAGAATGTAATATTGGACCTGGCATTCTTTGAGATAGATTATTATATATTATACCAGATCAAATCCTTGGCAATAAAGTAACAGTAATTTTTGATCAGTACTCAAATCGATATCTTCCTGCTGAGGCAATATCTGCATTTTTATATTCTTAAATTTAATGACTGGAAAATTTTCAAACTTCTTTAATTCAATACTGATTTTCCCTGAATGTTGCTCCATCGATATGTGTGAATAAATGCCTCAGTAGTAATTCATTTGTAAGAAGAAGGCAAATAAACTTCTGAAGTGGATGTTATAAATTTTTTCACATTCTAAAGGGACTTCCAGTTTCGAAGCCATGTCTTCACACAGTGCTTTAAATCCTTTTCTTGCAAAGAAAATTAATGAGTCACTATCTTTAACAACCATTATAATCAATTGTATTTTGAATTTTTCACTTGACATAGACATAACAAGTTTTTGGCAACTGAAAAAGTTTCCACTTTAGTCTGAGTTTTTGAAATTAAAAGTTTCTCCTGGTTACCTTTTGCTTCACCTTTGCAGCAATGTCTGGATGAGAGCGTTTTAAATGTCGCATTAATTTAAAGGATCCAGTAGATGTATTGTAACCCCATGAGCAACTGGTAGCTAGATAGACTCTTTCGTGCATGATCGAACTGACTGTTTCCCATCT
>JABUQX010012603.1:7500-10000 GCA_015478945.1 Trachelipus rathkii | reverse complement strand
CATCTCCCTACCATTAACAACTTTCCTACTACAATCTGCATCATCCGTTCCATTTTCATCCAATATATTTACTAAATATGTAAACTCAGACACTTGTTCCACTTGTTCACCATCCAACATAACTTCACACCGAGGACTATCTTCACTCACAACCATAACCTTACTTTTATAGACGTTTGCTCCAAACCCCTCCTTTTGCACACCCTGCCGATCCACTCTGCAATCCTCTCGACTCTCTTCCAGTTCCGCAAACAAAACCATGTAACATCCGCATATGGTGGTGGGGTGCCCTCCCACTCTCTTCCATTTCTCTTGCATCCATTCTACCTTCCCTATTGCTCCACCTCTAATTTCACTAACCCCCATCCATATACAAAATTGAATAACCAAGAACATAAGACATCCCTGCACTTCACTCAGCTATTAATATTAAACCAATCACTTTCAACTCCATTAATTCTTACACACGCTTCACTATCGTCTTACATACTTTTGACTCCATTCATACTTATCACCAACACCATATGTCACTAACACCTGCCGTATAGCTCCCCTATTAATCCTATCATATTCTTGTTGCAAATTCATAAAACCTAAATACAATTTATTCTTCTTCTCTCTCATTTTTCTCAATCATTTGTTTTATGTAAAGATTTGATCCAAACATTCTCTACTACTTCTAAACACCTTGTTCTTCACTAATCACTCGACGCACTCTTTTGACCAAAATACCAGCATATATCTTCCCCTACCTTCCTTTCCACCTACAATTCCACCCTCTCCACCACTTACCCTCCAATCCCGTTTCTCCACCCCTCCATTTATACTTTATTCTTTAAATTTAGTTTAATCCACATAACCCCTTATTTATACTTTCATTATATATATATATATATATATATATATATATATATATATATATATATATATATATATATATATATATATATATATATATATATATATATATATATATATATAAAACCATGCCATATCCCAATGATTGAATTAAAAAAATAAAAATAACCTCTTATTTATACCTAGGAATACTTATGCATTCTTTGAACCTGGTCACCATTGCCCCATGTGACTATGTATCTTTCGAGGAAACGAAAGGAAGTGGTGAACAAATGGTGTGGGTTAAAAATATGTTCTAGAGTTAAGTGGGTGATAAAGGGAAGAGTTTTGATTCGTATGAGTGACTTATGGCACATATCTATGGTGGTGTTTGTTTTGTATGTGAAAATTACTAGAATATTGATAGTTAAATGTAAGTTGGAGAAAGGTTAAGGTATATATGATTATAGCATATGGTCAATCTAGAAGTGATGTTGAGAAGAGTAGGGCGCTTTTGAGACAATCAGATGATGTTTAAATGAGGTGAGGGAGCTTCACAATGTGAAGGTAGTGTTAGGGGATTTGGAGAATAGTTAAGAGAAAAGAGTGATCAAAGGATTGGATGCTATAATACGGTATCATTTGAATTTGGCAGGAGAAGATGAGAATAGAATGTGATTGATTTCTGCAAAACATTTTTTTTGAACTGGGCTAATCCCACAATACGAGAGATGGTGGTAGATATGGTGAAATGAAGACTAGGATTGATTTTGGTTGGTAAGAAGATATAAAATATGTAATGTAAGCTCATTAGTATCTGACGAAACCTGTTCCTTTAAAGGGGTGTTTACATTCCACTAAAAAAAACGCTCGCTCTCGACTGATGAGGGAGGCGATATAATTGTTGCTTGCAAGCACTGAAGTAATAATAGAAAACCTTGAGAAACATTTATACCACATGAGGAGGATTATTCTCTTCTGTGAGCCCAGAATCTCCATGTTTTTCGTGAACCTCATCTCCTCTTTCACAAATTACAAATTTGAATTATCTTTGCTCCTTGATGACTGTCACTTCAGTTTTTTCGAAAAGGTTTCTTGGTGTGATTCCTTTGAATGTGAATGAGATGTCAATGAAATTTCGGCCATGAACTTATCAAAGTCTAACATTTACAATTCTTCTTCATTTTCAGTAGGTTTTTGCTGAAAGCCATATCGTAACTATCAGTGTGACAGGGGTTGCTGATGGGTGCTTTCACTTCTTTGAATCACTTTTTTTTTTTTTTTTTTGTCAAAGAGCAGGCATGCTCCTCAGTTGCTATTCTTAAATGCATTCTAGAAGTGGTTCACCGTCCGAGATGCCATTCTTGTAGGGTTTCAGCTAGTTTAAGGAATTCCTTTTTAAAAATCTTTTATATATCGAAATTAGGTTTATTACATACACAATGTAACAAAAAAAAATTATTTTGTGTTTCTTCTGATTTTTTTATTGTTTTTATTTATACAGTCTTTTATGCAGATTCCAAATATGTTTTTAGTTTTCTCTAGCATAGACCGTTTTTTATGTTACGACGGCATAAATTAATTATTGGCATCTTCTCATTTTGTAGGGTCGTTACCGGCATCGCGCTGAGTAAAAGTCAGTTGCCATTAATGTTTTATGGGG
>JABUQX010012603.1:0-2500 GCA_015478945.1 Trachelipus rathkii | reverse complement strand
TATATTATATATATAATATTATATATATATATATATATATATATTATAGTTTAGTTCTCCCTAAAAAAAAACAATTTTCTTCTTTTCTAGCAACAAGACGACCTAAAAAAAAGGGTACCAAAATATTTTCGGAATGTTCTTTCCAACCCCTTAACTTCAAATTTCTGTTTACTGTTTAGTCGTATATGCTGACATGAGAAGAAGCATGGCTTTTTTTTTTTTTTTTTTTTGGTCTGTAGTCATTGTTTCGGCGTTTTAATTTGAATACATATATAGAAGTTAATAGTATAATATATACCTTTTTTTTTTTTTTTTTTTTTTTTTTTAAATTAACATTGCTTTTCCACGTTCTACTAGTATAGTAACTTCTTTTCTAAATAAAGAGTTTAACAATAAATCTAACTTTTTTCTTCCTTTCTGTGTAACCTTAAGCCCTAATATATATATATATATATATTATATATATATATAGATATATATATAATATTATATATATATATATATAGTATATAAATATATATATATATATATTATATATAATATATATATTATTATATATATATATATATATATATATATAGATAATATATATATATATATATATATATATATATATATATATATTATATATATATATATATATATATATAATATATATATATATATATATATATATATAATATATATATATTATATTAATATATATATATATATATATATATATATATATATAATATATATATATATATATATTATATATATATATATATATATATATATATATATATATATATATATATATATATATATATATATATATATATATATATATATATATATATTATAAAAAAATATATATATATATATATATATAATATATATATATATACATGATGACAAAACCGATATATTAATTTAAGATAATGCAAGGTTGAGTTTACCTCTGGATCTAAGTTTTAAATTTTTTGGGTTTTGTAATGTTTACCACCATGCCCTAGTACAAAACCGTTAATTTATTTAAATCTAAAATAACTACGGTTTTATAAACGCAGTCACATCCTACTATGAATATTTGAAGAATGCAACAATTCAATCATGGAATATATATAAAATAATTATTAAATTATGATTTAAACTATATCGTCACTGCCTAGATCATTATCAACTCATAAATAATAAGTTATTTATTTATGAATTGATAATAACCTGAATAAAATAGAACAAAGTAAGAGAGAAAAGATGAAAAGGACATGATAGAATGTGTAGATGGTTTTATTAATGTTGTTTGAAACAAGAGATTTCAACAACGGAGTTTACCTTTTGGTTAGTAAAAGAGGTGCAAGTATAACAAACTCGAAACGAGTGTCCACACCTAAGATGACCAAAATTATTTAATTAAAATCTAAATGAAAGTCATCTAAAAAATAATCTTATATTAATAAACAAGTTAATTATTATCTGGTGGAATCTGACTCGGTGGGAAAGTCAGATTATTATATACCATAAGCAAAGGGGAGAATAATTCTGATTGAAATTCGATGACAAATATTTAATATCATTAACATAAAATGACGTTTACGTTTCAATGATGACTAAGAAAATAAAAAAAATATTAATGTAACTATTATTTTTATTATTATTATTATTATTATTATTATTATTATTATTATTATTATTATTATTATTATTATTATTATTATTATTATTATTATTATTATTATTATTATTATTATTCCGAGGTTTTTCAAAGCTGATAAAAACCTTATTAACATTTTCGTTAACTTTCTTCAGGACAATTCTTAAATTAAACAAATTATCGCCTTCTGCAACGATCCGAGCTTTCTTCCACTCATGTTGATCATTTACAAGGATATAACTTTATTTAGCAACGAAGCCAAAATCAAAATTAGAATAATACAATTATTACAAATATAATAAGTAAAATTAAAACTATAATTTAAAGTATGCGAAAATGAAATGTGAAGTTCATAATTTAGATCGTGTCGTTTTTATTTCTTTCTTCTCAAGTAAAATGTTAAAGCGATCGGACATTTCGTTATATTTTTTATTAATGTCCGGTCTATGTTTTCTTATAAGAAGGAACTGCTCCAGTCTAAGATCAGAAAATTCACTCTTTTTATGCAAAATCTTAAAGTAATTCACTATTTCGTTGTTTTGTAATTTTGCATTTTTTACCTACATATGTGTTGTATGTTATTTTGTGTGTACCTGTGTTGCAACATACACTGCCGAAGTGTTTTCTTCGTATAACCAATGTAAGTGGCGTTACATCCACTTTATTTGCAAGAGAATTGGTACACTCCCCAGCAGATGATACACCACGAGCACTAAAACAAGAAAATAATTTTGCAGGCTTATAATAATAGCTTCTTATAGCGATGGTTTCATTATCTTGCCTTTTATATACGACGAATGCCTTTTATATATAGCAGCACCAAAATGACTATATCATCATTGCAATGATACTAATCCAATTATT
>JABUQX010012602.1:0-16631 GCA_015478945.1 Trachelipus rathkii | reverse complement strand
TGTTGGGAGAGGTAAGTGTGTGCACCAGGGTTCCGAGGAGGTAATGTAGTGGTAAAAAGTGAATTCGAAGGGGAAAACAGTTGGGGTTTATATGTGCATATGACCAGTGAATGGGAGCGACGGAGAGGAGGAGATGAAGAAAGACTTTTGGAAGTATTGGATTGAGATGGTGTTGGAAAGTTTCGAGGTCGAGGGGGGGTAAATGACAAAATTTTCTTATTGGGAGATTTGAATGAGGAGTGGGAGAGGAGGGGAGTGGGTAGAAATAGGGACATTTGAGGGTGGGGAGCAGAGGAAAGAATTGCCTAACTGGAGTAGTCTGTTAGAGTAGATCTGTGCTGAAAGGAAGATGATTAGTGGGAATACTTGGTTCAAAAAAGTGAAAATCATAAGTATACATGCAAGAGTGAGATAACGGGGGGGAGGCAGTACTGAGTTATGGTATGTGTAAATGGGAAACAAGATGGGTAGGATTATCAGATGATAATGTATTTAGAGGGGCGGGGAGGGGATATCGGCTCACTAATTGGTGGTGGTAGGGATAAGCGCGCTCGCGGGCGGGAAGAGGTGAATGGTTAGCGAACGGGACGAAAGAGAAGTAGAAGTGATAAAGTGCGAAATGGATGACATAGTGTTTGTAGAGGGAGTTTAGGAGAGGTATGGGGGATAGGTGGAGAGACGTGAGAGGGGCGGGAATTGGGGAGGTGGAGGGGAGTGGGATGAGATTAAAGAGCAGTATGTGAAGGGCAGAAGGGTATGTCGGAGTAAAAGGGTGGCGGTTTGCAAGCATGAGAAAGGGACGTGCATGTTGGAGACCACAGTCGAGGAGGTGAAAGGGGTGTGTGGAAAAAGAAAGAGGCTATGTGAATGGTTGGGCAAATAGGAGAGAGGAAAGTGTGGGGAGGAATATAGAAGCGGCTCTCTAGAGTGGAACACGAGGGCGGGCGAAGGGCGAAGAGAAGAGCAAAAGATGAGGTGTAGAAAGTGACGGAAATTATGAACTCGGGGAGTAAAGTTTTAGAGAAAGAAGTAGATAAAAAGGAGAAGAAGGTAGGGTGGGCCAGACAACTCCCCCAACACGACCCAGACCAAGACCGAAAACACCAGTGGAGGATTAAGGGAGGAGGATGGGTGGATAGGAGGAGAGATAGAGTGGGGAAGAGGTGGGGGGAGTATTTTAGGGATTATTAACTGAAGTGGGAGGGAGAGGAAGGAAGATCTGCAGAGGAGCAAGGATGGGGGATGGCGGGAATTGGGGAAGGAGGGGGAGGATGAAATACAAATGGAGGAAATTAATAGGGCCGTGAATAAAGGAAAAAAAGGGGAGTCTCGCGCGCTGCGCATGGTGTGAGAATGGAAAATGTTGCAGGGAGGTATAGGGCGTGGTAGGATGGTTGTATAAGAGTTATATAATATATGCTTGGAGGGAGTGGGGAGGTACCACAGGATTGGGAGGATGGGTGTTTGGTTCCCCTGTATAGGGGAAAGGGGATAGGATAGAATGTGGGAATTATAGAGGTATTGGTCTTTTAAGATGTGGTTTTAGGGAAAAAGTTTTGGTTATGGGGAGAGATACTAGAGTTGAGGAGAGAGTGAGAGGTTTACAACGGAGGGGAGAATGGGGGAAGAACAAGGGATTTAGGGTGGGAGAGGGTGTGTGACAAGTGTTTACATTAAAGATGCTTGTGGAGAAAGTATAGAGGAAAGGGAAAGTTTATGGGTGTTTTTTAGATTTAGAGAAAGCATTTAATAGGATAGAGTGAAGAGGGGTGAATTTGTGGATCGTGTTGGAGGAAATGGAGGGAGTGAGGGGTAAATTAGGTAAAGGTATCTAGGGCTTTTTTATCAGATAGATAGAATGTTGGTGAGCGTGTTAGGAGGAGGAGTGACGATGCTTTGAGTGGCAGTGGTGAGAGGATTGAGAGCAGGGTGTGTGTAATGTCGCCGTTGCGCTAATTAATTTGTTTATGGAGAGTGGCTGTATAGGAATGGTGACGGACGTGATGTGGGTGATTGACGTAATGGGAATGAAAGAAGGAAAGTAGAGCTATGGCATGGCGTATCGATACTGCCGTCATCCACGGTGAAGAACGCGGGAGGGCTGAGGTATTTGGTGGGGGAGTTTGAGAGAATGTGTGGACAAAAGGGGCTTAAATAAATCCAGGTAAGGTAAAGTGTTAGTGTTGAGGAGGAGGAAAGAGAGGAGGGCGAGGGGGGTTTAGAGGGTTCGAGTACATAGGGGTTTAGTATTGGAAGGTAAGATTGTTAGAATATTTAGGGATGGGATTGTGGAGTTAAGGGGGACGGGATGAAGGAGGAGATAGAGCATAGAGTAGGAGAAGAATGAGAGCTTTGAGTGGTCTCAGAGAATTATGGAAAGGGGGGGGATTTATCACAGAAAGTTAAGATAAGCTTGTTTTGAAAAAATCTGTGTACAGCGGTGTTGTCATGAGGTTGAACGTGGGTTGAATGCAGGTCCAGGGACGAATTGGAAGTTTTCTGAGATGAAGGGGTTGTAGGCGGTTTGTGGGGTTAGCAGAGGGGAGAGGATTAGGAATAGGGTTGAGGGAGAGATGTGATTGGTGGAATGGTCTGGTGGGAAGAGCGGTAGTAGCCAGAATGTTAGATGAGATCCTTGGGATTCTTAGTACAGATATGGGGACAGAGAGTATACCAAGTGGTTAGGGAGATTTGGAGGCGGTATCCGGGAAGGAAGTGAGAGGAAGGGGGAGAAAAAGAGGAAAGTATAGGAGTATGGATGGAATAAGGAGATGTTTGGAAGAGGAAGGAGAATGGGAGCAGAGAGGTTAGAGCACGAGTAGTTGGCGCAGGAGAGTAGGTGGGATGCGGGAGAGGTTAGGGTGGGGGCGAGTGGGGAGGTGTGAGGTGTTGAGAGGGCTGTACGTACACAACCCCGCTCAGCGGGAAAGGGGTGGCAAAATAAAAACTATATATATATTATATTTTAATATATACATATATATAATAAGTACTATATATATATAGCTTATATATATAAGTCTATATATATATAATATATATATATTAGTGATATAATATATATTATATAATTATTTATATAAGTATATTATATATAGTAGTAAAGTGTATATGATATATGTCCACGATAGTACTTCTCATCTCGATCACTCAGTTATTTAGACTATAGATAGAAAGCATCAGCCATGCGATCAAGCAAGCGACTCTGCTTCGCTTGAGACAAAGAGATACGGCCCGAAGCGCGCCATCTATGATTTCACTAGTACAGCAAAGAACTGTGTGTGTGTTTAACGATATAATATATATATATATATATATAGTATAACGAGGTTAGGATGTATGACTCTAAGTGATCCGTCGCCGCATCGTAGCGCGCTATATATAATATATATCGTAACAACTAGTACTTATTAAGGTCCCCTAGTTCTTCACTAATATGTGACCCAGCTTTACAGTATATTAATATAATATATATTGTGATAAAGTTAAATCTGTGTCTAC
This sequence comes from Trachelipus rathkii, assembly GCA_015478945.1. Taxonomy (NCBI): domain Eukaryota; kingdom Metazoa; phylum Arthropoda; class Malacostraca; order Isopoda; family Trachelipodidae; genus Trachelipus; species Trachelipus rathkii. The sequence goes on along the minus strand of JABUQX010012602.1, from coordinate 13,130 downwards.
CTAACAAAACTTTATTCTAACCTAGACTTAAAAGCCCCAACGTAGCCACCTATGGATTATGTAAGCTCCCCAGTACGCCCTACCTAATGGTTTATGCGAAGCCCCCAATAGGACCTAACCTAATGGATTATGGAACCCCCAAGTTCGCCCTAACCTAATATAGTTATACACTGCTAGTTACATGATTAGATTATATAGTTATACTAATTATATATATATATATATATATATATATATATATATTATTATATATATATTATAGAAATAATATATATTGAGCAACAAGAAATGTAGGAATTGCACCGTCACATGTGAAGTTGTCAAAGCTGCATATTGGAGAACGCCGAAAGCAATATTTTATAGCTCTCAGAGCGCAACTGGCAAAGGCCATTGAGATCACTCTTATGCGGTGAAGCTGTGTGTGATTGATGATACTTATTCAGTAACCCGGACCCTCAAGATTTAGATACTCTTGTCGTATTTTCGTTATTGACATCGTAATTATCGATTTATTTTCAAATGTTTAGTATTCTAAATCTCTAAGTGTGACTCGGAGTAAAAAATGCTGTAAAAACAGTAGTAAGTGGGAGACATTAATCGACACCCCATTCTATACATTTACTCTACAACAAGTCATTTACATCTCTTGTATACTCTCGATGGTTTCACTTTTCCTTTATCTGCGCAGTCAACAACGTTCACAAACACCTACGCGGTATCGGAACTCTCTCGGCGAGATATGTACTGCTTGAAACTTATATAGACGTACACTGACTACTCGTGTGATTATATAAATAGGACATGACATATTTGAAATGTTTCGACGTGAAATGCTGGTTTGAACCTGATTATAGGTCGGGCAAACCAGAAAGCTTCAATGATAAAAAATGCGATAGTATACTAGGCTATAATAATATCCATGCCCTAGATACACGGCATTAAGCGGATATACCATTAATAATACTACGAATCTATTGATAGATAGTATAGGCATAGTAAATTAGTAGTGCACACCTAGTCTCGCTATAGATTTACCTTTATGCCATATAGTATTTAAGTATACGTTTGCGGGTACTATTAACTCAATGTAATTATAACATAGCTACCATAAGGATTATATATATATAGTAGCTATTCGATTATATAATATGCGAGAAATAACTCTCTTTCCCTTTGAGACTAAATCGCAGGTTCACGTACTTGGGGCCCCTATGTTTGTAAACAAAGTTGACTACTTTTCCATAAGTCAATCGATTTGTAGTGATATATAAGGTTATAACTCAATATATATTATTATATAAATTATTCTGAACTGACAAATCCACAAATAATTCAGGTCAACTTACGACGAAATAAATAAACTAACTCGGTCACAATTACAAGTTGATATACGAGAAAATTGACGATCTACGTCTGATTCTCATACTACGAGTATTATAGTACTTATTCCAGTGTGATCGATTATTAATATTTACTTTATGTAACATATTACTCTCGGTGTTCTCCTATGTTAATAGACCTCGACTATCGCACGTATCTGTAGCTCTCTCACGAACAGAAGTAGCAGCAGCAGAAACAACAACAACATCAACTTCTTAAATAAATAAAATAATATTCTCTAAACATACTCATATAGAATACTTACCTAGGTCTATATTATATATATTATAAGATATATCATTATATATATTTTCGCGATAAAAATTTTTAATCTATAACTATAATATATATTCGCGAAGTTTCTCTCGTCGTCCTGATTGACGCTATAAAAAGTGCTTTGGCCCCCTTAAACAATTTAAACGGCAAAAATGTATTGAAAACAAGACTACATCACACTGGTGCTAGGGGCGGCCTCAAGAAATGCGAGTTATGTTTAGCTGCTAGAATTTTTTTGTATTAACCTCTTGGTCGAGGTTACTCCAACTATGAGGGTCTCATCCGACCTTGTATGGAAGGTGCTGTTTCTCACATACTGATGGGAGGGGGTAGTTGGTGTTCACCAGGCTTTTTGATTTGTCGGGTCGAGTCAAAAGCCAAAGAAGGCTTATAAACTGTCTGTGTACCTTTTCCAGTCACTTGAACCCTGCTATCTTTCGGCGCAGACTGTTGGTGCAACTTTATCTAGCTTCTGTAAGGTTACTCTGCAGGTCCGGCAGGTGTTCGAGGAGATCTTATTCAGGACTCGACAGTTACAACACTGGTACGACACCCTCAAACCACAAGGGGGTTGCATAGTGTGTGCTGCGCACGAGTGTTTCTGATAGTGATATTTGGTAACTTCTGGCAGTACGCTGCGGTGTTCCTTCTTTCTTGCCACATCTGTTCTGTGGATTTCTCTTCCATCTTCTGTGTTTCCTCTTGAATTTAATCTCCCTCACTTGTAGACTGCGTCGTGTGCTCATCTGTACGGCTGACTTTACGCTAGCGGTGAAATCTTTAGCGTGCAACACCCTCCCTGTATTAGGGCTCTGCCAGTGGAGTGGTGGTGACAACTGTTAATTATATATATATATATTATGTATATACGTACAAATGAACATACATAGAACCCCCTCTTTTATATTATGTGATATGATTATCTCTTCTGCCCACCCCCAATCTAAGAATATAACGTAAGTAATACCCTTAATGTCAATAATAATACTCAAAATATATTTCTTATTTTAACGTAGCTTAGCAAGTATAGTTTGGTTAAGTTAAGTTACGTATAGATGTTACTATAAGTTTTAGAAGAGTAATAGATGATTAGAGACTTTGATAGAGAGCATATGTTTATCCCTCAATATTATGATTCGATAGGTTCAATGTAAAGCTCTGTTCTCTTGAATAAGACACAAAATTTGGGCAATATATATTGTTTGGATTGGCCTTGTAATTAAAATTGCAGAAGGAGGATACTCGTGATCTTTGCTTTCTTTGTCAGCCAGATACCTGTAAGTATGCTGGGTCGCATAATTAACGCTCTTTATCTCAGGATCGCTCAATTTGCCAAACAACGAATTTTTTTCCAATTTCGGTGGATATGTAAGCTTTACACATATATAAGTGATAATCCGATATATCTTTAATACGATTTGGGATATCGATAAGATTTGTAATGGACATTATATATATATTACAACCTCCTTATGTTTATATTTATTAATATACTAAATCTCTAGTTACCAATTATATACTATATACGCATCAGTCACCGCACTTCGAAAATCATCAAACGATTAATATATATATATAGTACTCCTAGTATTCTATAATATTATATATTATATATATATATACTATGTAATCTCTCTCGTCACTCTCTCGGCTTATCGATCAGATATTGAAGCTCTTCCTAAAGCAAAGCAAGTTTAGTAGTAGCCGGTTAGAGAGAATGTCCATGCTCCATTGAAATACTCTCGTACTATATTAATATAGATATACTACAGTCTCAGAAGGTCTAGATTGTAATCACATCGAATAAACTAGGTACACTACCCCATATAATATAATAATGTCTATATTATTATATATATATATATATAATTATATATATAGTCATATATATATTTATGGGCCAGCCTCCCGAAGCAACATGATCGTAACTAACACAAATATGTGACGACGACAGTACAGGAAAATAATAACATCTTTATTTTCAATCCGCAAAGATGAATTTAAAAAAAATTATCTTGTCTAATATTTATTAAATATTTAGTCTGTAATATTGTTAGATAATAACAAACCTCTAGTTAGATATCAGTCTGATAGGTTCTTGGCAGGAGGGTGGGAGATAGAAATGTTCTGCGCACAGGTGCTTTTGTTCTGCGCCAGCTGATCACGAGAGTAAGAGTTACAAAATATGTTTTTTTCATTATGCTCTGGAGTAAGAGAAAAGATTAATTTTTCTTTATTTTCTTTTTAGGGGTGGTGTGAGCGCCGGAGATAGGCGCAGGATTGACGATCCACCAGAAGCTTCGCCGTCGTGCACGAGGAAGTCGTAGGCGAGAACCCTGGCTTGTCATTTTTCTCGGTAAGGCGTTTATACACTATGGACCAGGTGTCTTTTTATGTTAATCACATCGGGATATTCTGCGCTCTCGACGATCGCCTCGCGCGCTAAGGCAATACTATCATCTATCTCATTAAAGAAAAAAAAAAAAAAGATATCATTATGTAAATGTATGCGAACATTTTAAACCAATTTTAAATTTTTCAAAAGGACGTTATTTTATTTTTAATATTCATATATAGTTGGTCACTGTTATAAAATGTGATTTATTTTCCTGTAGCTGTTATAGTTTTTAGTTGACATGCATGGCCATGCTTCCGGGTGCTAACCATCTATTATATAGAAGATTAACTATAGTGCACCATTTATGAATATTTGTGATCAGTATATATAGTTTATATATATATATATATAGTATTATTAATATATATTATATATACTATATATTTATATGTGAGTACTTTGAACTATAAGAGAGCATATAAGAGACTCACATATAGTGAGCAATATCTAATAACTCATATGATATTTAGCAAATAGCGCATATTTGAATGATACTCGATAAAGGCAAGGGTATAATATCATCTAACTCTATATTACTATACCTAGTATAATATATATGCGCTCCTTCAACTAATACTGATATAGTCTCGCAAATAGTATATATTATAGATGAGGTCTATTTAAAATCTCAGTATGTCTGTCTCTAGGTTGTTTGGCGTGTGTGTGATTTTGATTGCCTTCAGTGCATGGCGTGCAACTTTGCTAACAATTGAATAAAGAGACTCGACGCCACAATAAAGAACGGACACTCTCTTACAAACCCTACACTCTCTAACTGAATATGAATATAAATTCACAACAAACTACGTTTTCATTAAAAATGGGTTTAAAATAAATACATAATAGACACAGATCCCATCATGTATTATCGTCAATTACAGAACTCGCAGTGTGACTCATGTGATTGTTCCAATATCATTTATAGTCAGTGTCCTTTCTCAAGCCAAAGTTCAGTCTCATATACATAAGGACGTAATCAGCCCATTCAAGCAAATTGCTAGGTGCTTACTACAAGTGATATGTACTGAACCTCGAATTTTATCATTCTACTAATATCTCTCGCTTTGTTTTCTAAAATATTTATTCATATGTAATTTTGCTGATGTGATATCATTTTTTATTAATAATATATGCTTAATATCTAGGTCTAGTCGTAACTATACTTGTATATAGGGATATTAGTAGTTGTTATTAAATCACATCTATGTCGAGTATATTAGTATATCTATACTGGTACATGCATAACCGTAACTATATATACGTGAATATACGTACTTTACATTATTATTCTGTGCTTGCTACTATATAATGAAGAATATATAAATTATAATGCATAAAAGTTTCGTGATGCGGTGTGCAAGTACTTACTGTGGGTATATAATAGTATATATATATACGTAAGTGTATAATAAGGCAGGGTATATCATGCAGATGCACTCGTGGTGCGTACCCTTCCGAATTGATGATCAAACAAGCCAAGACACAGCATCGTATAAAGTTAGATTAGTTTGAAGTCCCAAATCTCTGGAGAGTAAATTTTTGACGCATGTAGGTGGCAAAGAGAGCTTAGATGAAAGATTACGTAGGTGTATCATATGGGGATTTTTTGTTATTCTAACCAAGAGGCAGATCCGCCACGAATTAAAACTTGTCTCAGAGCAAGAAGCAAGGGCATAGAGGCCCAAAGCAGGGGTAGTACTATATATACGTTTATCCACCTAATAGTATATATATATTATATACTGGTGAAATATGTTATTGCAAGAGCGCTGTTTTAACATTTATATAGACATTACTTTCCATGCTACATATATTAACATTCATATCGAGTAGGGTTGTGGTTAATTTTTATTAAAAAACCTATTTCATTAATTCACAACTACAATCGTCCTAGTCCTTTCATAGTGGTATATAAGCGATATTCCGATGTATTATGTGATGTATGAGTTGTAGTTTAGTATTTCTTGATATATACCGCCGATAAGCGAAGCGACAGGTATAGGTAATAGAATAGTGATAATAATCACTAAGTCCTCGTACTCTCTCTTTTAATGATACTATAAGTTCACGAACTATATTATATATATATTATAATGATATCATGTATATAGGAACCGTTCTATCACCAAACTAGTATAGAGTAATCTACCTTATAATATATTAGCTATAAAAATTAAATGTGGTATATATAGTATATATATATTATAATATATCTATACGAGCCTAGTGAGAGTAGTTGCCGATATTTAGTGTTTTTTTACTCTATAGCCATTATAATCTATATGTACCTGTTCCTAGTAGTATATTGCTCATAATATCCTCCGTACTACTTATACTCATAGTAATGCCTTATTGGTTTGCTCACAAGTATAATAATAGAAGTTACATTACAGTATTATAGTATCTCTAATAAGTCACATAACGAGCTACAGCTACGAGTGCATATAATAGGTTATTTAGTCTATGATATATAAGGCATACTAATATAAGTTCTTATATATATATATTATATGTATTAGGATATATATATAGTAAATAATATATATATGAGTATATAATAGTAGTAGGTATAGATAGATATTATATAATACATGATACTATATTACGTGATTTAAGTATAAGGCAGGTGTATCGTTGATCTGGCTCCTATTGATATATCTGCTATGAAATATATATATATATTATAATTTACTCAATTTACTAGCTAAAGTATTGATACAACTCTCAAATACTCTATATAGTTCAACTACGCACAATACGTATTTATATAAGTGATATTAATCAGTATTATAATACTTATTACAGATACACAATCTCTAGTATATTGGTAAGATAATTTTATTATTAATATACCAATATATATATAATATTATATCGTATTTATATATATATTATTTATTGATATTCTTTTTTTTTGTATAATTAGGTTATATATATATATATATATATACGGTTTATAAAGAATAAATCAAGTGAAGCCTATCGTAACTGTCAGCTACAGATGGTATACATAGTAGACATATAGCTCATATATACGGAAGACACAATTACTGTTGATATATCTCATTGCAGTACTAATTGATATATCACGGTGAGCGTTGGTATATATAGTAATTATAATTATATTTTTTTTGTTTATTTTTATATAGTATTATATATTACAAATCTACCACCACTCACGGGCTGGCCCTTTTAAGGAGGGGCATGCATAATACCGGGTTAATAATCACCGCGAGGCCCAGCCTAACGCATATATTTTTAGGGTGGAGCAGAAGGTGGGTTTTAGAGAGAGGAGAGGAAGTAAATGCAGGTGGAAAACAACGATGATAGGGGCTAAAAGTTCTACAGAGACAGAGACGTGCTGGATTCAAGAAGAGCACTGGACAACGACATCCGAGTCTGAGGCGATTGGTCTCTGATGCTTCAATAGCTAATATCTGGAACTTATGCTCCGAGAGTCATGGCTACAACCCCTTGTATTTACGATGCCCTAGCAAAGTTCAGAACCATGCATAGAGGATAGTGCCGTGCAGAATTCGCGCGCGAGTCCTCCCTGAGCATCTACTGTGTAGAGCACGAGATTGAAAAGACTGATATGGCGCCACCAGCGTCACGTGCAGAGGTACTCTACGAGGGCGAGCGAGAGAGAGCTGGAAGCTTAGACCCGCGGGACGTGTTTTCCAACTTAGCGTCTCATTAGCTTTACATCAACTCTTCCAATGAAGGGTCGAGCCAGAGCCTCCCCCAGATAGAGAAGAGTACTCAAACAAGGGCGAATAAGGGCCGTGTATATAACTTCGAGTAGCTGCTGCAGAAGAAAAATTCCCGCTCACTGAACAGAACTCTTACGCTCTCTATAAGCGCACCTTGCAACGTTGTTGATAGAGGTTTCCAAACGATTTTTGGATTTATGTTCAGACAAGAAATGTTTATGTTGTCAAAACAGGTGAGGGACGGGTCGTAGAAAGCAGTCGAGAGAATAGGGGGGAAAGGTTTAGGAGATTGTGTTTTGAGAGGGGACGCTGAGTAAAGGAGTTGAGTTGTTTGCAAGGAGAGTGTGGGAATTTCACGGCAGGTGTAGTGGCGGACTCGGGGCGGCCCACGGGAGCAGGTCGTGCATCGAGCACGTCTGGTGCAAATGGAATAGAAGGGTCGGAAACATGAGCTGGAGACGGAGGCGAGAGGCTAGTTGCGAAGAGGGGAGGCGGAGATTTTGAAATGGAGGGAGAAGGAAGGTTGGGGTCGGTGGCTGGGGGATAAGAGTGAGCAGCCTTAGAAATGACGCTGAGGGAGGGATCGTTGATGAAACATATAGTAGCTCAAGTTGGCGCTAAAACAGGAGGACCTGTGAGGAACAGCAGCAATGTGAACAGGAGTAGGAGGCAAGAAGGGGCGGATGCGTGGCGGCTCCTGATCTGAAGCGAGTGCTAATATGGAGGGAAGGGAAAGACGAATTTTATGTCTTCCAAGATGAAAAAGAAATAGTAAGGATCGGAACGCCACAGACGGCGGAGCTATGAAAGAGGGCAGTGAATAACGCTGCCAAACCCGATCAAAATATTTCGATATGTCAAGTGAGATCACACAACTCTCCCCATAATCCCTAAGGGCAGAAGACCATAAATCAGCGTGATCGGATACTATATCATCAGTGGACCTCGAACGTCGGAAGTTGAGATTTCAGATTATCCAGGAAGTGAGAGTTGAGGAGAATTTCAAAGATTTTAAACAATATACAAGTGAGTCATAAAACGATAGCTAAAAGGTTCATAGCAGCTACCCTTTTCCGGGGTCGGTTGGAGATATCCGCGCTTCCAAAACTGATGGAAAGTATTAGTATTGAAAAACACAGATAATAGATTTGAGCGAGTACAGGAGCCAATTCAGAAGCACGTTTCCTCAAAACACAGGAAGTAAAGTCATCCGGGTCACCAATCTTTTTTAACGTTCATAGACCTCAGAATCCCATACACCTGGTCATTTATTAAATAGAGGCAGAGATATGGGATACTAGATGAAAAAGGAGGCAGAAGGGATTATCCTTTTCAGAAGCAGTGTTAGTTACAGGAAATTAATAGGAGGAGGAAGAGATTGGTATTTCCAGTGAGAAAGTTAGCACAGAAACCATCAGGATCAGAATAAGAGAGGAAAGGTAGGTTTACAGAATGTTGTTTGAGATGTTTTGCAAGATCCAGGAAAGATTTGTCCAGTAGGAGAACTAATGAAGTTAGCGCACTTTCGGTTGATGAAAGCCCGCTTTCATACTCGAAGAGTATCCCTGCAACGATTTCTAGCTTGAATGAAAATTTACAAGAGTGGATGGAGAACGGAATTTTTATGTTCAGTCAATCAAACCGTCTGTTCTCTAGCCTGAATTGGCCCAGAGAACAGGCACGATCGAACCATGGATTATTGAGGAGAGAAAGATTTAATTCGAAGAGGAATGAACCTGTGGCTCATCCTATCAACGATTACAGCTCCCACCTTATCCGCAGAAAACCGAAGCGTCAACAGTGTCAAAGCAGTCATTTCCAATATAGTTAGCGTAGAAGCAACGCAAGGCCCCCAAAATCGTCCCGATCAAAGTGCCAGAAAAAAAACCCGTTGGTAGGGGTAAAGGTGGAAAGAAAGCATTTAAAATTAAAGAGAGATAGTCGTAGGTCGATTTACCTATAGGAGCGAAAGGGGGGTATTTATAGAGAGAAGGACTAGTGGTGGAAAATTTAGGTCAAGTGGTGTTCAAGAATTGGTTGGGATGATCCGGAATGTGTTTTGGGTCTTTAATTAGTTGCTTTAAGATCGCTTGAGAATGCTAAATCATTCGGCCTCCTCCCCACCTAAATCAGTATGAGAGGACCCCAACATTTCAGTGTTGTTACATTGAAATCCCCAAAAATAGAGGGACCTCAGTATTTTGGATGAGAAGATATACAGTCTCGTGAGAGTAGTAGATATTCAAAAAAGGCGCTGGAAATCTGTTCTGTAGTAGAACAGCTAGCAGAAACATAAGATTATTGTAGTAGAAGAAAAAAATTTTAAAGCCACGACATCGAAATTAGGAGGGTCCGAGATTTTCGAGACGTTTTACAGGAGTGTTTATGTTTACATAGGTACATACTCCAGCCTTCAGACGGAAATTATGAAATAAGTTATAGTTTGATATATTAAACGAGTTAGAGGATGAATTCTAGCCATCTGTGTCCCAGGCAAGAGCAAAATGCTTAGAGTTAGAGAGGTGGTATTTGACGAATGCAGAGTTAGAGTGCAAGTCCACGGATGTTGGTAAAGTCGATAGAAAGCCCACGCCTGTGCAAATCAGCCATCACACATGCACACACAACCACAGCAAAACAAAACAACAAACAGAAAACAAACACAAAAAACCAAATGTGAAATCACATTAAAATTGTTCACACACTAAAACCTAAAAGCTAAAACCGTATTTACAAGAAATATGTAAAATATGAAAAAATCTAGAAAGTTTAAAAAAAAGCAATCACACACACGCACTCACACACCCTCACAAATTTACAATCATCACAAAAAAAATTATAATTATTCAACATAAAACTAAAATGTGTATAAATTAAAACAATATTTAACCAAAAATGTTGTGTTATGCTAAAACTTGTTTAAAATAAATAAAAAAATAGAAACACCTAAAAACTTGTTAAAGGAAGTATTCGCACATGGTACAATCTAAATTTACTTATATGCACAATCTTAAAACTAACTATGACTATCTAACATAACTAAAAAGTTTAAAAACAAAAAATTAAAACGAATAGCTTATTTTTTATAGGGATGATCCAATTCTTCAAATATTAAAACCACAATAGATAAAATCAATTAAAACAGGAGAGCACTTAACGTACAAACACACTTAAATTGAAATATAGCTAAAACATTATGAACACTACTCAACCCACCGGAGCTCAGGTAAAACACAACCTATCACCACACAGTCTCAACACAATATATATATATAATTGTCACAAGATGGGGTTTCCGTCAATAACAGAGTGACAATTCCCAAGTTTAACATAAACAAATACAAAAACCAAATATTTGAAATTTTAAAAAAATGTCTAGGGTATGATTCACAATGTAGATTTCCACTCTCAGATACGAAGTGTAGCGAAAACCACGAAGTCTTCTGATTCCTAAATTATTCCTGAGTCTCAGACGGACTCCTCAAAATATCAAAGATCAATTACTTTCAGTAAGTAAATTCCTTCCAATAAATAATGGTTCCTTGATCCAGATGAAAGTCGTTCTCAATGTTACTAGACTCTCCTTCAACAAGTAATAGTTCCAATAAGTCTCTCGAAGTTGTGTAACTTTCCTTCAAAATGTTCTAATAAATCTATCTCTGATTGTATTTGAAATACAAAAATTTTCTTCTTGAATAATTTGAACTATCAGTGAGGTGGATTAAGACTCTGTTTTTAGTAATCTTCTAATTCAAATGATAATTATCAAATCCTAATCCTTCTCACTGCCTTAGTAGTGCTGTAACGAATTAGAACTTCTTCAACGATAAATATCACAAAATAATAGAAAAGTCTTCAATAGTGTAATATTCAGTTACCGATGAGATTCTCAAAAACAATCGTAGAACCAATTATGGAACCCAACATAAAACCAATTATATGATCGAGACTGGAACCAGGTAATAACTATTTTAATTCTATTTATGACTTTCCTTCGTATCTAGGATGTTGAGTGTGGAGTTAATTTGAGAGTCTTTTTTCCCATGAGACAATTTTATTTTCCAAATTAAAATTGTTCTAAAAAATTATTTTAAAATAAAAATCTTAATTAAATCGTCTTCAAATAAAAGTTATATTTAAATCTATCACTTTTGCAAATAAATGTTTCTTCAAATCCTTTCAAATATAAATAATAAATTTATCCGCTTTGACGTGTGAAGCTCATAATTTTATCTCCCATATTCCTAATAGCATAACACACGCCCCCATTAAGAAAGAAAACTGGGGCTTTTCTTTTAACAAAACACTGAGCTTCACATCCCAATCCTCGTCAGGTAATCTGAAATCTTCAGTGGATGTTTTCCGAATCAAGAGTATTTCCTTCAAAGGTGTTTCTTTTCCCTCTGCTAAAGCTTTATTCTTTGCTTCTAGTACAACTTTTCCAGCAATCTTTCTTTTCCTTTTACCTCTCTTTTCAACTAGATGTTTGAGAATCCCTTCTTTTTAACGTTTCCCAGGATTTAGATATCCTCTCCTCTCTTACTTATCAAGATGCTTATCCTTATGTACCCTCCCATAGATTCACTTTTAGTTTTGTTAGGAATATTAATTATTGAACCCCCAACTGAGGTATCTATCATTTCAGATTCCTTTACTGGTTCATTATTATTCGTAACTTCTTCTAATGAATTAGTATTCCAACTTGTTGAATGTGCAGGACTGAGACTTTGAATCTTCCTCAAAATTATTTCTACAATAGCAGATATAACATTCCGACTCAAAAAGTCTTCTCTTTTCAGATCACTGCCTCCAATTAACTTTTCATATAAGCCTTGATAATGAAGTTTCTCCTTTCCTAATTTCTTTATAACAGATCTGAGATACTGAACTTCATTTTCCGCTGAAATAAATTTCTCTCTCATAATCTGCTGAATGGATACGAACTCTGATTCACATTTTCGTTTTTCAGCCGCGGCAATATTTTCGGCGGCCATCCAGTTGCCTGTAACCTCACTTCTCACTTCATCTAATTCAGTTTGGGATTGTGCAGTTTGTTTGAGCTCTGATATTTTCGACAATATGGCGTGGAATTTTCTTTCGCACTTAGAAAGCAAATCTTCCATAAAGTCTCCTTAAGTTGTTTCCTGAGTACGACTTAAATCCGCCAAATGAATTTTGTGACTTTCAGTTCTTTGAAATCTTCGACGCTCAAATTCTATTACTTTTTTTGAAAAGTAATCAGTCTCTGATATTGCGACTTTTTGTCGTCCTCCAATGTTTTTTTAATCTCTCTTTTTGGTCTCCGTCTTCTTTTCCTCATCTATCTTGACCTCAATCTTTAATATCACTGACGCCCCCCTTTG